>JANQAP020000080.1:1388600-1418914 GCA_026874005.2 Erythroxylum coriaceum
TAATCCTAATGGGTTTAGGATTATGATATTCTTATTTCTAATAGGAATAGGGATTAGGGTTTCTCTATAAATAGAGAACATATGTCTCATTAGAGAATATACGGAAACTCTAGCCACCTAGACCTAGCCATTCGTTCTTCATCCGAGAGAAAAATTGTGCGGCGTTCTAAAGTATTTTAGAATGTGCTAGCACACATTATCCACTACCCGGATTGTTCATCCTCGTGTGGATACCGGTAGAGGATGTTCGCGTGTTGCAGCGTCTACAAATTTGAAAATAAATACCAATCCGCATCAAGAGGTAAATCCATACATGTTGTGTAGTTTCAGTTATACTTTTGCTGTGTAGTATGGTTCATTCCGCTACGTATTGTGAATACCTGGGCCATAGGCGATCCAACATAAGTGTGGGGTAAATTTCTAAAAGTATACTTTTTCTTTGTATGTTCTAATTAACTAACATTTTTTAGCTATGTGTTTGAGTGCTTTAGGCTTAAATTTTTAACATCCTTTCTTTTTGTTTTGTGTTTACGATATCATTAGTTATAACAAGTTTATAGTATAAGTTCATACGTAATTCTTAGCTAAGACTGGTTGTTAAAAGTTATATACATAATATAATTAAGTGGTTGCTATACAAAGTTTGACTTTGTAATTACTAGGAAACCAAATTCGTTTAGTGACGATACTTGGATTTGACTTAAACTACCATGTGAAAAAAATTGAGTTAGCATGCAAAAATTTTCTTATAAATATAGATATCTTCTTTGAAATTGGACTTTAAGAACTTGTTTATCATCTCTTTGAGATAATATGCAAGATATATACAAGCATTAAAATGATAAAGACATTTAGGATTTAAATTTAAGCTAAATTGCCTAACCTTTATGCATTGAACCATTAGTGAACTCTAATATTAAATTTCAAACTCTTTTTTGTTACTTTTCCTAAACTTTCATGCTAAATGAAAAACAAGTAATTGATTCCTCTATTCACAATTAGTAGAGTTTTTACTTGTGATTTCATATTATGGGATATGGTGTAAAATGAACTAAGTGTTGGGGATAAGGTGATGTGTATAAGGTAGTAATGTAAAAAAAAAGCAAAAGAAAATTTAGTCAATTTTGAAATGAAAAGAAAGGAAGAAATGAAAACAAAAGGAGAAAAATAAAAATAATATATTGTTGAAAAATCGATTGATATGGTTTTCTTGTGCTTGAAAATAATGAAGGAAAAGGGAAGATTTATAAAGGTATAACAAGTTGTTGTTAGTTTTTTATTATTTTCCTAATTTACTTGCAATGCTAATTTTGAATATTTTTATTTTTCCACATTCCTTTCTTTTGTTAACATACTTATCCCTTTGTCCATGTTATAACTTAATTTAAAGACCTGTTATATATATATTAGGGTAATAGAGATTAGATGATGTTTAAGCTTATAAAAAGTTTCATTTCACAAGAATGTTATGAATGTACCTTACCCAAAATTTCAAACACTTATGTGAATTAGTGATATCTTGTAAGGAACATGTCAATTTTGAATTATTTAAGCTTATTGAAAGAGGTGTAATAGTGTTTTCATTATCTTGATTAAATAGTGACGCAATTAAGAAATATCATGTGTTTTAGTTTTGCAATTCAAATAAAGGCTTAAATATGTATGTCTTATATTATTAACTACTAAGCTAACTAATTTATGGAGTTCAATGTTTGTGGTTATTATTTGGATAAATCTTTAAAAGACTATAAATCCTCTATTGGAGCACTTTGGAGTTTAAAGGCTTGTTGCATATGTTAAAAATTGTCATACACCTTCAAAAGTTGAATCATTTCTTGTTGTAGCTAGCCTAGTCTAATGAACTAGGTTTTCTCTTTTCCATTTGTTTGCAAACAAGCAAAAACTAATTGTGGGAAATTTTGATAACTCAGCATTTTACATGTTTATACGGGCTAAACTAGTTTGTAATTTAGCATTTTATCGTATATTCTATTTTAACTATATGATTACTTTTACATTTGATTCATTGAGTTACAAAAGAAAATTGGAGGTGAGATTTTGGATTTGAATGTAATGTTCCCCTGAAGAGAAATTGAAATCAATTAGAAGTTAACATGGTAGACAAACTCTAATTGGATTGTCAATTCTTTTGTTATAAGTAATCAGAAAAATCTAACACTCCAAGATTGAATACGTTAATGTAATTTTCCCCGTAAAGGCCATCACCAAAAGGATTAGCATAATTTGACAAATTTGTGATAACATGTATGTTAAACGATATATATGATATTAATAATTTATTGTTATTTTGTGAATATTATTTTATTGTTATTTCATATATGTGAGTAAATATTTCATAATAAATAAGCACAGTATCTAACATAACTAACTTACATTCAGTTTTTATGTAATTTATTTATTGATAATATAGCAACAATGATATTTTGAAAAAGTAAAACTAAAATCAAATTCATGAAATAAAAACTAAAAAGTTATAGCAAAAAAAAGTAAAGTCAAATGATGCTTATAATTCAATCTATTGGAAAATTAATTCTATAATAGTTATGAAAATAATTCAACATTTATTTTATAATATTTTAAAAATAGTGTATTATAAGGGTAGTTTTCCGTCTTCCAACATGGTTAGGTAACCAAATACGGACGTCCTCTCATGCCAACTCCCGAATAGTATCGTTTTCTGCGATAACTAAGAAGCCCCAATAATTATGTGCTTAATAATGATAAAGATGACCATAATACAACTAAAAATGGACCACGTGCCAAAATGTGGTAGATAGTTACCAAACAGGTCGTCATGAGTCAATTAGTTGTACACGTATGCTTCCCTTATCTGCACGCATCCCACTGTCCTTGTAAACTCTACTTGTGTTACACGTGTCCCTTTCTTGTTTCATGCTTTTTTTTTTATGTCCTTCTCTTTGCTTTTATTTCGTGTGGACGGAATACTATTCTCAAGTCAGCAATTTCATCCGGCACGATCTAATGGAGACTTGGATTTGCATTTTTGTTCCACCTTTATATAAATCGTTGAATTCTGCTATGTTTTCCGAATCGAATGTCTAAGATATGGTTTAAGGATTAGGTGGGGATTGGGAAACCTTATTTTACGTGATTGTAGAGATGGACACAGATATCCATATAAATGGAAAATTAATGTAAAATTTAGAGTAAAAATTAAACTAATAAAACAATAAGTCTAAAATTTAAAAAATACAGTAGTTACTGTAACGTAATAAAATTGATTAAATATTAAATAAATTAAAATTTTAAAAATAATTTAAAATTTCATCTTCATTCAAAAAAATTTTAATAAAAAGATATTGTTAAATAAAAATTTATTTATTTACTTTAATTTATAAAATATTATTAATTTATAAAAATTAATTTTTTAATTAATATATTGATTAATTATTGTGTTAAAATTTTTATTTTAAACCAGTAATATTGTGGAAAATAAAATATTATCTGTTCTAAAAACAACCACCATTGAGATATTTAGACACGTTTTAGGTAAGGCGAAGTGGGAACGGTCTCGTTGTCAAAGGTTTTGTTAGAAACAATGAATTTTCCTTTTAAACGTAAGAAGTTCGAGGATTGTCTGAAACGAATAACACCGCCACCCTTTATTCTTCCCTTTTGTCCTTTTCATGTATTAAACCTACTACCTATAGATGCTGTCATTTCAAACTTATCCGTTTATATTCATTATAGAAAAATATAAACAACAGCTCATCGTATCAACATTATTAACAATATTATTTTTCAAAAAAAAACATTATTAACAATATTCAACCATCAACTTTTTTATTTTACAGTAGTTACACGTATACTTATTGAAATAGCAATAAAATCCATAGAAAAAAAACCTAGTTAAGAAAATAAATTGCCTAATTTAATCAAATCAATCAGCAGAATTTGACTGATCCACCTAGACTCGACTTCTGTGAATAGATATAAACACAAAATTCTGTCACTTACACTAAAAAGAATCGGTTCGTAAATACAATTTCTTTCACAGTTGGCCATTTTGGCTTAGGTCTATTACATGCCCACAGGTTAAGACTCGCTGAACAATAGCAAGTAGAATTTTATTTTGTCAAGTTGCGTAATCTATAATGTTCAAAACATGGATAACTCAAATGGATTAGATTAGAGCTGACGATCATATCAATGAACATATACAAATTGTCTAAAATAATAAAGAAAACAAAATAGTAGCCTTCTTTTTTTCAACCTCTTGGCTGTAAAGCATGTATCCAAAAGCTCCGCTCCTGTTTCTACAACGTTCTGTTGATTATGATACTTGGATAGAAAACATCAAATTTTTTAAGGACCAAGTCTGTCACTTTTTCCCAACTATCTACCTCTCTTTCTTTTTCTCGTAACTCTGTATCAAGCTCTGACTCATTAACTTCAAACAAATCATCCTATTCAAAATAAGAATATATATACTAAACCAATTGAATGTGCAAATACAAAGACACTAACACAAAGGCTATTTTTTAAAATTAACTAGTAGAGGAAGGGTCATGAGCAGAATGTGACCATGGAGGCCCTGGAAAGTCGGAACCAGTGAATTGACTGAGATTTTGAGGTGGCTGGAAATAACCCAATTGCTGACCAGCTAAAAGCAGAGGAAATGTAGCAAAGGAGGACGATGAAACATAGGAATTTGATGCAATTGATGAAGATGATGGTAAACTTGATTGTAGAGTAGCCAATTTCGAGTTATATACAATCTGATCAAGCGTACTTGAAACTTGTTGTTGGTCTCCATGAATCAAGTGATCACCAGGATTCTGCAAAAGTTGATAATATTCTCCGTAGTCTCTCGTCGTCTCAGCCTGACACCGAAAAGACTTGTGCGAGGATAATTGTGAAACAACAGGCATTTGTGCCACCGGCGAAGGGATTTGTTGTGTATTATGAAACGATGACAGGAAACGTCGCGGAGGCAATTCCTGGGAAGTCGTCGCTGACATTTCGTAGCCGGTGACTGTTAGAATTTGAGGTTCTTGTGGAAGTACTCTCACATTTTCTGGGAAGTTAAGTTTAGCTCTGCTTCCTCTGAACCTCAGCGCTGCCTCATCGTAAGCTCTTGCAGCGGCTTCTGCCGTTTCAAATGTACCGAGCCAGACACGGGCCGCCTTGTGGGGATCACGTATTTCTGCTGCCCATTTCCCCCAAGGTCTCTGCCTGACGCCTCTGTATCTTCTCCTTCGCTCGTTGGTTTCGTCGTAGGTGGCGGTTTCTGTTGATTGTAAGCTGGCTCTGGTGGTGGTGGTGACGGTGGATGTGGTGGTTGTCGGGGTGAAGATGATACTTGAACTAACTCCTCCTCCTCGTACTGTGACTATGTATTAGATGATGTAGTATGAAAAATTAATAAAGGAAGGAAGCTGCGAGCTGCTATGAAGATATAAATTTTGCTTAACTTGTAAGTAACTGAAATGCTAAGCGAAGGCGATATGTACACTGTTCCATTGATTGTTTCGAGAATATTTACAAATTATAGTTTGAAGTGCAGCAGACAAGTTCAATGTTCGAGAATATTTACAAATTATAGTTTGAAGTGCAGCAGACAAGTTCAGACATTTTCATAACTTAGAACCAAGATGACAATAGAATCTCTGACGCATGCAATTCCAGAAAAGGTTTGTCCACAAACTGAACATGAAGATAAGAAGTACTGTACGTAATCAAACGAAGTAATTAGTTAACATGGGTGAAACTAGAGGAGAAAATGCCAAAAATGTGTAAACAATTGCGAGGTTCATTTAAAATGGATGCAGAAGTGAACATATTGATAGGATTTACCAGTTGCACCAGATGAAAATGAATCACCTAAACTTCTGAATTCCGCTAACCCTTGATAAACCCTTGTGACAGACTCCAGTAATTGAGTTGCAACCTCTTGTTCACGACCTCTCTTTTGGCCGATGCAAAAATGAGGGCCACCACTACTGTTATGGGAATAAGCAGAGAAAGTAGAGGAAGCTAAATAAGACTTAGATGAAGAACCATGTCCAAAACTACTTGTTATTGTTGGACCTTCTAAATAACCACCGTCCGCGGCGAATTCAGCACTTTCCTGTTGACCGGGAACCGCGTGTGAGTGTGGAAACCATAGCTTCTCTCCTGCACTAGTGCAGCCAGTGAACAAAGGCGACGACGATTCCTGCGGTTTTACCATCTCCACTTTGCTTAATTGCTGTAAACGGAACAACTGCGACGGTGAAGATGGCAGCGGCTTCTCCAGCACAGCTTCTTCTCGGCGGTGCTGTGTCTGTATCGGGACACGTAATTATGTACGTCTGAGCGTCTAGAATTCGCCAACTTCAAATGGTGACGTACAATTCTTATCTCTGCCAAGTCGGTTTAATTGCTTTATGCATAAACAAAATTGGATCTTTTTTCTTGGCAGATTAAAATAGAAGTGCCCCTTTACTCGTTGGCGGTGGTGCTGATATATACACAACTTCAAAGATGATCAGCCGTCATTCAAACAGTGAACCCTCTTTCTCCAACGCTCTCCTCTATATGACTTTATTTGAAATATAAAAACAAAAGTTCCTATTTAGCACGAGTTTTTGCCTGAATACTAAGGTATAGAGCTAAAGCTTTGGAAGTAAATTGCGGGTTTTGTTTTATCTGCGTACTTGCTTTGTATTAATTACCGATGAAATATTGGACTTCACATCTAATGCGTGATTAGCCCATACTTAAATAAGTTTAAAGGGGGGTTTTATGCTGAATATTACCCCTGCATGCGTCATATATATTGAAATATAAGCATATAAAAAATGCGTTAAAAGCCTAGAGATATTAATTTAAAGCAAACTTTTGATGAGGCTTATTTTATTTGGATAATGTTCGTATACGGTCAGAGCACGTCTCTGGTCAGATATCTAGCATATGCTCAGGGTGTACACTACAGTAAGGTATCCAATTTTTCTATTAAACTGAATAAATAAATTTTCAATGAAAAACAGTGAATTTTGTTTCAATGACCTGGATAAATATCTCTGAATGAATTACTGATTGGACAAGTGCCAAGCAAGTTGGGAACTTGCCTTACTTGTGAGAGTAAGAAGACTAAAGGCTAAAATATGGAAGGATTTCCTAATTAGAATACAGGAAGACTCCACGTAGTTGAATTACTGTTCGTTAATAACCTTAACCCAACGAGTTAGGCTGAACTAACAAGCTGTCTCGACTTTAACGAACCCTTTCGGTTCATCTAAGTTTGAGAAATTGATTTTCAGTGACTGTCGATGTGCCAATCTTAGATTTTTTTTAAGAGAAAGCCGAATGGCAATCACATGAAAATTGATAATGACTAGTGACAAAGACAGATTTGGTGAAGGTGTTGTCAAATTGGACTTTGGTCAAACCTCCATCAACGTTGACTAAACCAGACCTTAATAATAAACAACTAGATTTTATCGTCCGCCCCTCCAGCATCTGCCCCAGTCTCTCGTCGGCAATGGTATGGCCAGCCGCTAACCCAGTTTCACCTTATACTTCCAAACTCCACGCATAACAAGCCCATCAAGCTTTCAAATTGGATCCTAAATACAGTTGGGGTCGCCACTCACCATTGTGAATTTTTGAAGCACATATTATTTATTTTTAAATATTTAAAATATATTATATAATAACTAATATTTCTTATAATTAAATATTATCTATAATTTTTATATAACATAACAAATTGAAAATTTTTGTTATAAAATACTATAACATCACAAAGTAGGCTTTAATTCTTTTTGTTTAATATTACATTATAGAAATTAATGATTTAAAAGCTGAATCAAGTAGTCCAATTTGACTAAAATAAATACAAATCGGCCTCATTTTCGATCCGGTTTATATTTATAACCCTTTTGAGAAAAAATCAGATATTAAGTAATACATCGGCCGGTTTCTTAAAAACCATCCACTTTATTTTAAAACTTGTTAATAACTTACTCAACCACCTTTTACAAAATGTGGAACCCACCATTTGTTAATATGGCACTTACCTCAAGCAACAAATTTCTCTCTTCTCTCTGTACGCACACCAATCCATGTTATCGTTGTTTGTGTCAATGTTGTAACATTTCATTACAATGTAGAAAAGTTGACAATTTTCAATGAATTTTTTCTTTTTTAAATCTTCCATATAATTTAATTAATAAATTATAAATTATAAAATTTATATTATTTATTTATTTATTTATATTTTAATTAAGATTTTGTTTTAAATTATTATTTTAAAAATCAATTACTATTTTTATCCTTAAAAAACTAAATTTATTTAATCTCAATAATAAGTTATATTTGTCAAAATTTAAGTTTTTATTTATCTTCTTATATTTTAATTGAAAATTTTTAAATTATTATTAGTAAAAATTAATTATTATTTTTATCATGAATTTGTTTAATAAATTAAATTATTAATTAGTAAATATAAGTAAATTTGCTTAAAATAATTTAAGAATGTGTTAAAAAATAATATTTAAACTATAAGGAGTATATTTAAAGGACATTAAAAAAGAAATTAGAATAAAGTTAGAGTCATTCATTTTGATTTTGTTTAAACATGTTTCAACTCTTATGAGTCTTTAAATAAATGATAATATAGAAATAAATTTTTATTTTATTATTATTTTAAATTTTATGTTATATTTAATCTTAGTTTAAATTAATAGATTTATTATTAGATTTATTATATATTAATAAGCATTATTAGTGCATTTTTATTTCAATAAAGTATTTTATTTTATTCTATATTTTTACTTATTCTTATAATTTTATTCTTATTTATTATATACTAGTTTTATAGCAGTTTATACCAGTTGAACTTCTAAACCTTAAACATTTTCGTTGACCGGTTTAATGTCCGATCTGATTTTTAAAACATTAATAAAAAGCGTAATTGTGCAAAACTATGAACCAAATAAATGGATTAAGAAAGAACTATCCCTTGGATTAAAAATAACTATGTGATGTTATTAAAATGTAGATGAAATTTTAATGTTTGAGTATTTAAAAAATTAATATTTTAAAACTGATTGAATCTATCTCTCAACTAAACAAAAATTTTAATTTTGTTAAGGTTATATTAATTAATTTATGACTTAATTGTAATACGTAACGGTATCTTAGTACGTACCCCGGATCGAACATGAAAGGAAAAAAAACAGAGAAATGCGAAATGTACTTGATTTCGGTTCTGAAACTTCAAACGAGCTTTTCAAAGCCGAAACAAGTCGGAATCCACCACCGTCTTCACAGGAATCCATCACCGGAACACGGGCTAGGTCTTTCTATAGTTTTCTCAAAATGTAAGCTCTCTTAATGAATAAGAGATTCCTTATGCTTACGATTGATATGAGCAACTGCAAGAGACCTTAACCTATATATATATAGCTTCCATATCTGGCTTCCTCATCACAAGGCCAATATGGACTAGGTCCACACTAAAAGGGATCCATTTTTTATCTGAATTTTGACCCATTGGTTTACATCATTTATTAGGTCACTTTATTATTTTTATCTGGATCAAATTACATAACTTAATCGATAATTTAAAATTACAATTAATAACCGTCCATTTTACGGGAAATTGACAAAATTGCCCTTAGAGGCAAAAATGTCTTACAATCTCCCCCTTGGAAAATTATTAATTACAGTTTTACTCAAAGTTTAAAACTAGTTTAAAAACTTGGTTAAGCTAAGCTACTATATTAGTCGACTAAGTTTAAAAACAAAACATTTGATCCAAAGATAATGAAAGTCCAACATTCAGTCCTGCAAGACTTTCGATACCGAAAAGTATCAAATACATGTGTCATATGTGACGCAGATCTAATACAATCACACATATCTAATACCTCACTAACATGAATGGGAAAATGGATTGTGGCAAACTACGATGATACCTTTATGATCTAATATGTATCATCTTCGTCCGTAGGTCTCGACTTCTTCAACTTTATGCTAAACTACATAATAGAAATCTTATTTTCTCTCACTGAATGCTAAACAGCATTAGAGAAAACTTATTTCCTCTCATTGAATGTTAAATAGCATTAGAGAAAATCTTTATATTCTTTAACTAAATGCTAAACTGCATTAGAGAACCTTTATGGGATTAAAAATTATATCCCCTATGTCATGTCAAACTTTAAGGATATATCCGTATAAAACTGTATGTGTCTAATGACATAGGCTCAAGGTTAATTTTTATAAATGCCCAATGACCTTTAAAATGCTTAAGATCAACACAAATTTTAAGGATTCTATACGTATTATGACAATGTATGATAACATGTATTACTGAGGATAAACAATGATCATCTTTATTAATGAACCATCATACTGTCATAATACATCAAAATGTACAAATGTACGTGGAGCAAACATAACGATCTTTTAACTAACAATGTTTAAGGACTTCAAAACACCCATACTGTATACTTGTATTCCAAACACAAGGGGGCAAAGTCCTTTAGTTAAAGAATCAACTTTTAGTTCCTCAGTCTTTAAATGCTCCAAACCTTAATGTCACCTTTTCGTATCAACTAATTTATGGTTAAAATTTTGCCCTCAAAATGCTAAGACCTTGTGATATTCAATGTTATTATTAAACAACACAGAAATTTGATTATCACATTACAACCAAATAAGTTTACCCACTGAATCAACTATAGACAACTCAGAAATCAAATTTATGAGTTAAACTGTCTGTGAAGCAGCCCTATAGCATGCACTATGCATGCATGGTCAAGGAAGTCACCCATGTTTACTTGACACTCTTCCACAATATTGTACCATTTGCAACCTTAAAAGCTGTAACCTTAAGTGAACTTTCGATCATCTGAACACATAGCTTAATTTGAATCTGAATTCCCTACGAGGTTTAGTCTGTTGACTTTTCTATATGTCAGCATATAATCCTTGGTTCCTTTTAATTATCTCAACACTCGCTTGACTGCATTTCAATGGTCTACATCTGGGTTAATCAGATACTGACCAAACAGTCAAACAGTAAATGTAATGTCCTACCCAGTACGTAGCCAAGCATACATCAGGCTATCAACCGTACTAGAATATGGAACATTCCTCATAACCTCTCTCTTTACTTTATTCTTTGGAAACTATGCCAAAGATTATCTCTCACTATGAGAGATAGATTTTATGACAAGTTTAGAGTTAATCATATTAAATCTTTGTAACATATACTCAATGTATGCATTATGTGAGAGGTATGATGAGTGTTAAGATATATCCTAATGAATCTAAATACCAAAGACAAAAGATGCTACGCTAAGGTCCTGTATGTCAAAGTTCTTGACCAAAAGTTGCTTAACCTTATACAATATAGTCAAGTAATTTGACTTGAGCAATATATCATCCATATGCAGTAATAGGAAGATAACTTTGCTCCCCCTAACCTCATAGTACAAGCATCTTTTTAACTCTATTTTCCATAAAGCCAAATAAGGTCAAATCTCATCAAATGTAAGATATCATTTTCGGGAGATTTGATGTAAATCACATATTGATCGGCATAACGCGCAAACCATGTCAGTTCCTTCTAGATCCTGAAATCTTTCAGGTTATACCATATAGATCACTTTATAAAGGTCTTTATTCAAGAAAGTGGTTTTGACAACCATCTGATGTAACTCTTTATCATCATAAACTACAATTGCCTTAATAACTCAAAATATATCCTTCGGATGCGAAAGAAAAGTAAGACTAAAGTTAACATTTCTCCCTGAGTAAACCATCAGGCAACTGAGCGAGTCCATAAATCGTTGAACTTTATCCTGAAATCCTTTAGGTCTTAAAACTTTATTTACAACTGACGGGTTTGCATAATCAACTAACTTCTCGATCTTACTATGCTTCATGGCTTGCATCTCATAAGTTATTGCAACCCACCACATTCCGCTGCAGGTACAAAAATAGCTTCTGTAAAAGTAACTAGATTCATAACGTGTCTAATATCATAGTCCTTTTCACCTAATAGACTATGATATCAGATAGGATAACAGGTCATCTCGCTCTGGTGGATTTTTGTAACTGCATTAGATCTTGTACCTCTAGAAACCTCTGTGTGTACAGGTATAGGTTCTTGTTCCTATACAGGCACAATACAAAGACCTAGATCCACCAGATCTAACTGTATGAGTGGTGGGTACATAATAACTGTAGTATCCACCCTGTTATCATCCGAAGGGTCAAAGGGCCGACCACTATCATAGACATCGTATTCCAAAAACTTAGCTATTTGTGATTCCACTATTCTGATCCCTCCTTCTCTACGGTAAGATTTGTAGCCTCTAGAGTGGTTAGGATATCTTACTAAATAACAATGAACATTATAAGCATACAATTTGTCTTTATAAGGATTATACCACCTCGATAGGGCAGCCTCATACACTAATATGTATGAGACTGGGTTTTCATACTTCTAGATAATCAGGTAGATTAGTCTTATTCTGCATTGACTTCTTCAAGTCCTTTAGGGTGCGATTATGCCTTTCAGCAACACACCATTTTGCTCAAGACTACCTGGTATAGTGAATCAAGTCACTATCCTAACTGATTCCATATATCTTGTAAACGAACCTTTTCAAGTCCTGAAATACCATGTTTGTCATAATAATCTCCTCCATGGTCAGATCTGACACTTTGAATAGATTTTCCCAATTGGTTCTCAACCTTCTATCTTTAAGCAAGAACACATAACTGTAATGGGAATAATCATCAACAACTATCAGAATACATTTAGAATTGCACAATATAATCATATAAGGTCTTCTAATATCCTTATTTATCAGACTCAATAAGTCAGAAGCATGAGTTGATCTTAATATCCTTATTAGTCAACTTACCCCTACAATAGTCAACACATGTTCCCAGATCATCATAATCTAGAATTGAGAGAATGTTTTCCTTAAGCAATCTCTCAACCATAGCTCTGAAAATATGGTTTAAACTTTTATTCCACACCATGTATGACTTTTCATTCAACAGGGTCCTTCATTTCATGACTTGTTTAGCAAGATACGAAGAAGCATATATCTAATTCGGGGTAAGACACATTCTATACAAATCATATGATAAGAAAGTTGTATCATTATGTTTTGCATTAAACAAAACTATATAATAGAAGCATTAAATACAAAACGTCAACCTTCTTTGTCCAAAATTGATCTAAAGATCACATATAAAATGTGTCGTGTAAAAAACCAAAATGAACCTTGCAAAATGGTTCAGTACATACATCCCCTATAGATATTCCTTCCACTTCTTCAACCATCAATTTCTCCTTCCTTTTATTTGGTTTTATCATGGATATGAACCGCTTCACAAATTAGATTCATAAATTGATAAGCTAAAGAGTTATCTGATGGTCACAGTTTTTATTTCTAGGCTTTATACTGCTAGTTACTTTATGTCCTTAGGACCTTTACCAGCACTGGATTGGCTAGCATCAGTACGTGGAGAACATTCAGTCTTTCTACCTTTGATCTTAGCGTGCTTTATCTTTGCCTTCCCTTTAGTTGCATTGAGGGCTATCGGAGTAACAAGCTTGAGTTTCTCCTCCTCAGCAATGCAATGGGCAATCAAAGCATTGAAGTCCCATTCCTCATCCTGTGAATAATATGTCATCACTAGATTACTTAACTCTAAAGGGAGTGTATTCAGAGTCTGATAAACTATGAAGACATTAGGAAGAGGAATGTTTAACATCTTTAGTCTACTGTGAAGATGTATCATTCTTGATATGTTCTCCTTTACTCCCCCTTCTTCCGCATACCTCATGAAAAATAATTCTTTATTCAAGGCACTTGTCTCAATACTAAGTAAGACTGTGTACCTCTGGGAGACATTACCAAAAAATTACATAGCTATGTCTATGTTCGAAAGTTCACTAAGCAGATGGTTAGTTATGGATCTCTTAATGGTCATAAGACTTAATCTATCAGACTGATCCTGGGTTTCCTAGGCTGCTTTATGAGCTTTCGAGCTCATGGATGTAGGTAGAGATGGCCTATCCTACAGCATTCAATACATCCTCAGTTTTCTTCTTTATATTGAAACCGGTCAAGTTTCAATGGTGACATTGATTTTATTGAGCAAAAAGGTGACTGTAAAGTAACTTTGATTAGATCAGCACAATGTAGGACAACAGCGATACTCAAGGCCATTAAACAGTATCTTTACTGAAAATCTAGTCACACATATTATGAAACACCTATGGGCTGAATGTATAATATATGTAACTAGACCTCCACACATAAAATCGATAAGAGTATAAACCATAACCTCTCATGACTACCATTTGTGGGTGAATAGATCATTCAACCAACTGCTTTCCTCTATCAAATGCCTTTATGCACATCTCAAAATCTCATATAAGGCCAACACTTGTGGGCAGAATAACCAAACATAAGATCATAGACATCCCCTAACGTGTATGCAGAACAATTCAAAATACTGACTCGAAAGGCCACTGTCATGACTACATCCTCATCAGCACTCAAAAAGTCCACAAACACAAGGGATACATCTTTATGCTATCCTCACATTCTTAATGGGCATATGGTATGTGACAATGTAACTTCAAAAAAAGCAAAATTTGAATGCACAGTCTCATTGTCACACACTCGTGTCGAAGACATTCTCTGAAAACTTCATTTGAGACTTTCGTAAAAGAAAAATCACAATAGAGTGACTATCGTGCATTATTGGACACTGAACCGACTGCTCGAGACATAAGAACCTTATGTATCTCCCTTATGGTAAGTTCATTGCACAAAAATTCACTCAAAAATAGCTTCAGAATGTCTCAATTCCTTTTCTAATTGATTATCATGCTATCCCGAACCCTGTATATGAGACCTGAGATACGAAAACTTAAAGTATCTCCCTCATGCGATGTCCGAATCATGAAAATTTACTTGAAATCGGATTTGGAATACCTTAATTCCTTCTTCTGGAGTTAAACTTTAATTTATTACTAATGTAATAAATCCAGAAAATAGAAAAATTCACTTTATGAACTTCCCAGACCTGTAAACTAAACCAAAATACCTCGGGGCACCCTTAAGGGAAATATGAAATTTTTGTGTGTTTTTTTGAAAATACTGTAGTAGATGTTCGTACTGCTGACGTCAGTCGCGCATCGGCGAGGATGGCGCATGTCTGACACGCGCCTGTGCCAATGCGCCAGAGTTAGTATTGGTGACACAAGGTTAGTATTGGTGTCTGAGATGCTTCACTCTAGAATTGCTATGATACCTTTTTCCTCTACACTTAGCTTGGATGGTAGTATTGGTGACACAAGGCTGGTGGGAATAACATGCCTTTTAAATTGTGATATATGAAATAAGTTCTATATAAACATCTTAGGAGGAAACTTGAAAATATGATCCCACCTTGTTGATAATTTTGAAAGGACCATAAAATCTTAAGGATAACTTCTGATTGGGTTGCCTAAGCAAGGTTACTTACCAATAAGATTAGAGTTTGACAAACACCATGTCATCAATGCAAAATTCCCTTTTTGTTTTATTTTTGTTAGGTTGTTAATGCATTTTGTCTTGGACCTTTTATAAATGAAATTTGATCACCTGAATGGCCATTTATTTGTCTTGCAAAATATTATTAACCATAATCAATTTAGAGACTTTGGCAAGGTAGAGGATATATATATATGGGAGATACTCGTATAACACCTCAAAAGGAATGGTGTTAATTAAAGAGTGTTAAATGGTGTATAACACTATTATGCCAGTGGAAGCCATTGATAACACTTACTTCGATAATCTCTCAACATATACCTTGGGTAAGTTTCCAAAAAGCAATTGAGGGTTTCAGTTTGGCCATCTGTTTGGTGATGGTAAGTCGAGGAGAAATGTAACCCTAACCCTTATAGTTTGTAAAATTTTTATAGTAAATGACTTAAGAACACTATGTCTCGAGCACTTATGATTATCTTAGCATACTGTGTAACTTAAACATATTGGAAAGGAAAATGTTAGCTACTGTCTCTCCTAAATTAGGAGGTTTTAGTGCCAAAAACATGTATATTTGCTAAAATTGTTGATAACCATTAAATCGTTGAATAGTGATTAGAAATAGGGAGACACTTGAAAAAATCCTTATGGATATTAGTCGAACAACCTTTAGGAATGTGCAAGGTTTAAAGTAATGTCGCTTAAGGGATGGTTTCACATTTGTTAAATTGGCATGTTTGGCAATTCCTGACTTAGTTTCAAATGTCCCTTTATAGACCTTTCTAGTGAAATAAGGCCTATAATTTTTTTTATGGTTCCCAATACCCCTAAGTGACTTCCTATTGAACTTTCAAGGCATTAAGGATATAATGCAATTTCTTAAACCATTATCATGACCAATTACCACCTTAGAATTTTATAGGTCCATTGATAAGAACTGGAATTCAGTTTGCTTTTAGTTAACTTGCTTGCTAAAAATTTGGACAATATAATCATTATCCTAGCTACTTTTTATTTCTTCCAATAGATGATTTTGAGCTTAGGAGGCCAGTATACTAAGCTCAACACTAAAAAATCTGGATAAAACATTAGCTACTCATTTTCCCCCCTTTTTGTATCTGATTTTGAAGTCGTACCATAGTAACTTAGGAAACCATACCTATTGGAAAGGGGTATGCATCCTTTGCTCCAATATTAACATCAAGATTTGATGATTCGTATAAATTATAAAAGGCCTCTTATTTAAATATTGATGCCAATACCTTACTACCATTACAATAGCAACAAACTCTTTCTCATATATAGAGAACCATTGATATTTGTATGAGAGTAGCTTACTCAAAAAAGCTATAGGATATCCTTCTTAAATTAACAGCCCTAACTCATATTCACAATTATCTGTTGGAAATCTAAACTTAATATGGTCCAATAGTTAAAGTTTTTACAGTTAACAGAATTTAAAGTTAATTTAAGAGAGAATTTAAAGGTCAAACGTTGGTCATTTTAGGTATGTAGCCTATGGATTTAAACCTCTTTAAGTCTAGTTTCAGTTAGTGAAAGTTTCAAGTCATTTGAACTTCTCTTTAAAAAGTGATGGCTGCTTTAGTGAAGGATGATCATAGTTAACTGCGCTATTTAGAATTCTATTATTTATTGTTACACGAATTTATGAAGTCTTCATCTGATATTTTGGGCTTTATAAGGAGTTGTAATCAGTTGTTATTGTAGAGAATCTAAAGAGTTGATAATACAAAGAAACTTGCTTGTTATTCTTCTCTTCTTTCTACCTTAAAAATGTCTAATACACCATTAGACTCTAACATTATCTACCTTAACTAAGAAGGGTTGGGAGATGTTGAGCACTAGTAATACAAGGGAATTGGTAAGTGATCTCTTTAAATTTTGGAATTCACCTTCAGCTTTTTAACTCCACTCAAAGGCATTGTTTTTAAGTAGATCAGTTAGAGGTTTGTTAAGGATGCTGAAATGTTGGATAAAGCATCTATAGTACCGTTAGGCCCAAGAAGTTCCTTAACTCCATAATGTTGGAAGTAGATGGTCACTTTGAAATGGTATCCACCTTCTTAGGATCTATTATAACGCTATTAATGGAGATGGTATGCCTAAGATATTCCACTCATGAAGTTCCAAAGTTGCACTTATAGCCTCTGAGGTGAAGATAACTGACCTGCAGGATGTTCAAGGTAATCTTCAAGTGTTTAACAAGATATTTAAAGGTATTACTGCAAAAAAGGATGTCATTGAAAAAGACAAAATAGAACAACTTAAATGCCCTTGAAATAATTCATTCATTAAGCTTTAGAAGGTCGATGGCATGTTAGTGAACCAAAAAGGCATCAGTAAAAAGTCATAGTGCCTATTGTGTGTCCTGAACGCGATTTTATGTACATTTGACGTGCACACCCTTATTTGATAATAGTTAGACCTAACTCCTAAGGTCCAACTTAAAGAACCAAGTGGTCTTATAAAGTTCATCCAGCAGCCCTTTGATGAGAGGTACGGTAAATTTATTCTTGATTATATTTTTGTTCAATTCTTGATAATCCATATAAAGTCACCACGAGCTGGCTTTTTCCTAAACCAACGCTATTGAGGAGAATAAACTGTGATTCTGTTGAATGACCCTTTGAAATAAGAGTTCCTAAATAAGTTCTTCAATGATGCTCTTTTGTAGGATTCCATATCTATAAGGCCTTAAATTTGTTGGCTCCACCCTTTCCTTGAGAGGTATCTTATGGTCATGGGGTCTAGGAAGGGGTAGTCCAATGGGTTCTACAAATAAGGAGCTTAACTCAACCAAAAGAGAAACTAGAGTTTACTGTCATTCCTCTTCTAAAGAGCTACTATCTGCTATTAATTCTTAAAGTTATTGGTCAATAGGGCACACTAATCTTAACACACAAAGTTGGCTAGCTAATTAAGGCTTAGATAATAGTTTGGTAAACTTTTTAGGAGTGACTGAATTTGGTTGACTAATGGAATATCCATTAAGCTTTATAAGTTTATCAATCCAATGCAATGTTGTAATCTACTCCCCAAAGTTACACAGGACATTGTTGAGAGTGGGGAGCCATTGGAAACCCCAGGAGTAAATCACATCCTCCCAAGACTAGTATCAAAGCATTAGAGGAGAAATCTACACCTTGAAGTTACCATTCCATGTTCTTGAAGATACCCTTATAAGTTAATTGAAGTCCTCCCTTACAGTGACCTTAAGATTCTTCACTTCGGAGCAATCATAAACTTCCCTTTGTATTAGTGATGCATCAATAAAATTGTGTACACTCCCATCATCTATAATAATGTATATTAGATTCCCTCTATGTAACCCCAACATTCTCATATGATGAAAATACCCTATAGAAGTCCCTAATATAGAGGGCCAGGACAAGAGATGAGGTTCCTCCTTCGCTTCCTCATTTTCCTCCTCTATCACCGGTTCAGAATCCTCATTTTCCACAAGAAACATATTCCCTTGCTTCTTCTTACATTTATGGCTAGGTATGTACTCATCATTACACTAAAAACAGACTCCTTTAACCCCTTTTTTTCCTAGAGTTATTTGCTACTAAGTTTCCAAGTTAGTTTCAGAAGAGGTTTATAAGGGGTCTAGGCTACATTCTCTAAGAGGTAGGCAAAGGAGCTTCTGAACGATTCATAGATTGTATATTACAAGGATGAGATGGTTAAAGGGTTATATCTAGTTTTTTTGTGACATGGTAGTTCCCTTGTAGTTTGGAAAATGAGTCGCGATATTTATAGCCTCTTGTTTCTTAGCTAAAGAATAAGTTTGTTGTAGCATCTTAAGGTTCAACAGTTTTATCGATAGCTTTATTTTAGGTTTTAGTCGTTTTATAAAGAAACCCACTAGGCATGTCTTACGAATTTGGAGGCAAAATGAGTATCTATCAAATAAGGAATAGTAACCTTTTACACTCCCCGTCTGTTAAAGACCTTAAAATCTCCTATTGGTTCTTCAAAAGAGTCCTTTTCAAATCATTATGTAAGAGCTACTATATATTAGTTTCATGTTGATTCCTCCAGGGTAACTCAGTGTCAGAGGGAGAGCTGCCATTCAACTCTCTCCTGTACCATGTAAGCTCTAACTATTTCACTTTCATGTTTTTGGGAGTGCAATCAATCAAGAAGGACTGCTCGGCTCTGAATAATAAGTTGTTAAGCTCTATACTAGTAAACAAAGAAAGCTTTACCCAGTTAGCTCTAGTGGGATTGGAATATATGGGGCATTTCAAGGCAAAATTACCTATTGATGGACCTTTTTTTTTGTGAGAATTGGTGTGTCTATGATCTGGGTATGGACATAAATTGTTAAAACATTTCCTGTAACTCCACCATCTCCCGCCTTTATTGAGTTCGAGCATCTTAGAGTTTGAGTTATGCCTTCAACATATCTCTGTGTATTTCTTTGAGTTTTTCTTCTAAACTCTTAACGTCTTGACCGATGGTGCCTTCTACAAATACATTGGAAGTAGTTACAGTGTGAAGGGTATTGGTTAAGGTAGCAGAATCATGCTGTGATATCAATTGATACAACAAAAAGAGTAAACAGAAAAATAAGATAGGAATAAGGTGTAAATTTAAGAGAATAGAAAAGAGAGAGAGAGACATCTGAAATAAATGTTTCTATCCAGCCAACAACTAGACAATTGTATCTGATGATAATCATTACATAGGGAATGTAAAGGTAAAAGTAACAAATGCTAACAATGCTAACATAGGCAAATTTTAACAATCATGCAAATGTGAGGAAAACTGATGTTGCTTTACAAGGTTTGGGAGTCATACTCAGCAATCTTTCTTCTTCTACCTAATTACTTTCGTATCAGGTTCACCCTTTCACTTGACCCTTTTCGAAGGAGTTTTTGTTACTGGGTATTTGACGTTATAAAATAAATAGGAATTGTGCTCTTATTGCTAAATGAATATTAATATCCATATTTTAAAAAGTATCATATTTCTAGTCAAGAAACAAGATCAGGTTTTGTTTACTTTGGTAAAATTTGGTTAATTTGAAAGCTAAGCCTTATTCTTTTTTTTCATACTGACATTCTCTATTTTTTAAGGATAAAATTTTTGATCTATAAGCATTTCGTTCTTCTAAATCCAATTATTTTTATTAATGTGTCAGTCTTATAAGTTTGTAAAACAATGAATTCTTTATAAACTCTTCCATTTTTACTCAAATCAATTATTTTTTTAGAAGTAATTTAATGTTCTTCCATTTTATATTATAAGTTTGCAAAACCAATTACCTAAACATCATCTTTACTAGCCATGAGATATAGGGCAGCTACTTCTTTTCACTCTAAAGTCTCATTTCAATATTAGCCCTTAGCGCCATATGTGCCCTTTCTTGTCCGGATCACCTTTATTTGGTTCAAGAACTTTATGAAAATTTAACCCATTATGTCGTCCATGCTTTCTTTTCGGAGGTTTCCCTACAATTCTCAGGTTTCATAAAAAATTTAACCAACTGATTTAAACTTCACTTATTGTAACTGTTTTCTTCTTATATAATTCTAAAACCAACTAGCATATGAAAAGAGGGTGGCACATAAGCTGTTAAAATTAAACTGAAGCGCATCGTGACACACCCAAAAAAAAAACTCAGTGGACAGAATTTGCAACTGATTAAGAAGGGATTTTGAAGGTCAAACGTTGATTAATCTGAATGAATGACCTATGGATTTAAAGTTATTTAAATCTATGTTTAAATAGTGAAGATTGTAAGTCAATTGGACTTCCCAGTAAAGAGTTATGGTTCTTTTAGTGAAGAGGGGTCAAAATTTACTATGTTGTTTAGAATTTTGTTTTTATTTTAATGCTATACGAATTTCTAGAAATTTCTTTTAATGTTTAGGGATATAAAAGAAGATTTATTATGTTGTTATGAAGATGGAGAAACAGAGTTGATAATAGAAAGAAGTTTGCACGTTTTTTCCTCTATGAAAATTTAGAGGTATTTGAGATTGAATTAACAAATTGGTATCAAAGCTGATGGTGAGTTTAGAGAATACATCGCTAAGGCAGATGCCGTTACCATGACTCACAAAGTCAAGCTATGACAATTGGAGTATACAAATGAAGGCATTACTCAGGTTGCAAGATGCGTGGGAAGTAGTCGAAAAAGGCTACAAAGAACCAGACACGACGTCAAATATATCAAATAATGCATTAAAGGCATTAAAAGAGACACGCATGAAAGATAAGACTACTCTCTACTTCTTGTTCCAAGCAGTGGAAAAATTTGGTTTCGAGAAGAGTGCCAGTGTGAAAAATTGTAAGGAGGCGCGGAAGATTTTGCAAAAGGTCTTCAAGGGCATCGATCGAGTTAGACAAGTGCGGCTTCAAACTTTACAAGGTGAGTTAGAGGCCATGAAAATGAAGGAGTCAGAGGAATTATTCGATTTCATCACACGTGTACTAACAGTGGTAAATCAACTCAAGCGCAACGGAGAAATCTTAACCGATGCGAGGGTTATGGAGAAGATTGTATGGTTGTTGACCGAGAGTTTGGAGAATGTTGTATGCACAATTGAGGAGTTGAAGGATTTGGAAGAAATGACCGCCGATGATCTCGTTGGTTCTCTCGAAACACATGAACAATGGAAGAAGAAGAAGAAACAAGAATCACTCGAGGAGGCCTTATCTAAGGCAACCATCAAGGAGGATAAGGCGATGTACGCATAACAAAACTGAAGAATCGGACACGGCCATAGGGGTCATGGTTTTGGTCGCAGTGGAGGCCACAGACCTGGAGACAACAACTCCAAAGAAAAGGGCCAGTCGAGCCAATAAAATTAGTGTGGTCAAGGATGCAATCATGGGAGAGACGGTTGGTCAAATTGTGCAAATTTCGAGGGCTACAATTGTGGCAAATATGGGCACTATGTAAAAGAGTGTTAGTCCGAGAAGAAAGTGGAAGAAAATGTGAATCTAGTCCTGAAAGAGGAGATGGGAGACGACGATGTTCTCATGATGGCCTATAAAGACAACGCTCCTAATAGCTACACGGTGTGGTACCTCAACACTGGCGCTAGCAATCAGATGTGCATGCATAAACATCTCTTTATGTAGATACAAGATATCGAGGATGGGCATCGAGGATGGGCACGTGTCATTTGGAGATGCGTCGAAGGTCCAAGTCAAGGGTCAAGGTAAAATCTATTTTTCTCCAAAAGATGGTAAAGAGGGGTCAATCGAGGATGTCTATTATGTGCCTGACATGAAGAGTAATATTATTAGCATGGGGAAACTATTGGAGAAGGGATATTTGGTCTTCATGAAAGATCAGATGTTACACTTGAAGGACAAGAGAGGCCGATTGCTTGCTCATATGCAGATGGCCAAGAATCGGATGGTCAAGCTCAACTTGAGAAATATGAGAGAAAGGTGTTTGCGAGTCGACATAGAGGATAAAGCTTCACTGTGGCACTTGCAGTTCAGGCACTTGCACTACGGTGGCCTAAGGGAGTTAGCAAAGAAGGATATGGTTCACGGGCTACCGGATATGGACTACACTAGGAAATTTTGCAAGGGATGTGTACTCGACAAGCATGCCAGAAACACTTTCCAAAAGAGGGCGAAAAATTAAGCAACAAATCCTCTCGAGTTGGTACATACGGACATATGTGGCCCGATCACACCCAAGTCATTTATTGAGAAGGGGTATTTTATCATTTTCATTGATGATTACATAAGAAGGACCTATGTTTATTTTTTAAAGGAAAAGTCTAAGGCGCTCGAGGTGTTCAAGAAATTTAAGGTGTTAATAGAGAAGATGATCGGGCTTTATATCAAGGCCTTACGGTCAGATAAAGGTAGGGAGTGCATGTCAACCGCCTTCATGAGTTATTTTGAGGTACAAGTGAATGAAGAAAGTGCATGGGATTGGAACAATCAAAAGGAGGTGATGCATGAGGAAGAAAAAGAAGAACCGTCAATTTCTACACCGATAATCACACCAACAAGCCCTTTAACATCCAATGATGAAGAAGAGCCGAGACAATCGAGGATGCAAAATTTGCATGACTTGTATGAATCGACAAGTGAAGTACATTTGGTATGTTTTTTAGCAGATACCGAGAATATCACTTTTAAAGAGGCAGTAAGAGATAAGAAATGGCAAGCCGCAATGGATGAAGAGATAAGGGCTATCAAAAAGAATGAAACTTGGGATTTGATGAAGTTACCAGACGGATATAGGCCTATAGGAGTAAAATGGGTATATAAGAAAAAGATGAATGCCCAAGGTGAGATAGAAAGGTATAAGGCACAACTATTTGCGAAGGGCTATAGGCAAAAGACGAGGATCGATTATGACGAGGTCTTTGCCCCGGTTATGAGAATGGAAACAATCCGACTTCTCATATCCCAAGTGGCACAATTCAAGTGGTTGATCTATCAAATGGATGTGAAATCAACATTTTTAAATGGTGTGCTTGAAGAGGAAGTTTATATGGAGTAACCACCTGGGTACATGAAAGCCGGAAAAGAAAAAAAAAGTGTCGAAGTTAAGGAAGGAGTTATATGGGTTGAAGCAAGCACCTCGAGCATGGAACACCCGTATCGACATTTACTTCAGGGAGAATGGGTTCATGAAATGCCCCTACAAACATGTGTTGTATATGAAAAAGAAAAAAGGTAACTTGTTTTTTACTGCTCTCTATGTTGATGACCTTATATTCATGGGGAATAATGAGGAGATGATAAAAGAGCTATGACTCGGGAATTTGAGATGATAGATTTAGGGTTGATGAAGTATTTCCTTGGTCTTGAGGTTAGACAAGGAAAGTAAAAAATATTTACGTCACAAGAGGCATACACAAAAGACATTCTAAAAAGGTATAAGATGGAAGAGTGCAATCTGGTAGCAACGCTGATGGAACTCGGTGCGAAACTCTCTAAGTTTGAGGGAGGAGATCGAGTGGATGCAAGAAAATACTGAAGTTTGGTTGGAAGTTTGCAGTATCTCACGTGTACGAGGCTAGACATCGCATATAGTGTCGGTATAGTGATTTGGTTCATGGAGGAGCTGAAATATTCACGTTGGAAAGCTATCAAGAGGATTCTTCGATATATTCGAGGAACGGATTCACTCGGGTTACTCTATTCAGAGACAAATGAATACAAATTGGTTGGTTATTCCGATAGTGATTGGTGCAGAGATGTAGATGACCAGAAAAGCACATCAGGGTATATGTTTTATATGGAAGACACAACTTTCATGTGGCTCTCGAAGAAGTAGCCGATAGTGACATTGTCAACATGTGAGCTAGAGTACATGGTGGTATCTTAGTATATGTGCCACGCAATATGGCTAAGGAATTTGCTATACGAGTTGAAACTTTTGTAACACAAGGCAACTGAAATACGACTCGAATTAGTAAAGAATCCGGTGCATCATGAGAGGAGTAAGCATATAGATGTTTGTTTTCATTTCGTTTGGGAGCATGTGAAGGAAGGAGATGTGCGAACGAGTCACGTTACGAGTCGTGACCAAGTTACAGATATGTTGACAAAACCACTAATGACAGTATTGTTCAATAATTGCAAAATAATGATTGGAATGAAGGATGGAAAAGGTTTGAGTTTAAGGGAGGAATTTATTAAAGAAAATGATAAACTCAAATGCATCGTGACACACCATAAAGAAAAACTTAGTGGACAGAATTTTAGACTGACTAAAGAGGGATTTTTAAATAGTGAAGGTTTTAAGTCAATTGGATTTTCCAATAGAGAGTTATGATTGTTTTAGTGAAGAGGGGTCATGTTTAGAATTTTGTTTTCATTTTAATGCTGTATGAAATTTTGGAGTTTTCTTTTAACGTTTAAGGATATAAAAGAAGATGTATTATGTTGTTATGAAGATGGAGAAACAGAGTTGATAATAGAAAGAAGTTTGCACTTTTTTCCTCCATTAAAATTTAGAGGTATTGAAGATTGAGTTAACATAAGCAAGCTGTTGAATTTGGAGGGAGGGAGCAAAAATAATTTTTTTCTTACTAACAAACTGATAACTTATTTTTGAATAACTGTTTTATTATTTTTTAATATAAATTGGTACGTATGGGTCAAAGATGACCACCACTCAATTGCAAAATGTTTTCTTTACTTTTGCGACATAACTTCAATATAATGAGAGTGTTCTTCAGATTTCTTTTAAAGAAAAGAAAACTAACTCCAAAGGAAAGGTAAAACCCAAGGAAAAAAAGAACATATGAAGCGGGGAGGGATACGTAGATACGAGGAGAGATACAAGTCATTGATCAATTCGTTGACACTTGTATAAGTTTTGAAACCAATTACCATACAAAGAGTGGCTGGTATATAAGTAACATGTTTTATTGGATTACAAAGTCACACAAAATAAAGCATAAACTCCAAAGACAACAATCACAGGAAACCCTCTTTATGTTGGTTTTTCATGTATAGCTGGTGAAGGTTGTTCAGCTGAATTATTTATGAAGATAGTTAATGACACTCTTGTCTACTTGGAATGCCTTGGCAAGAAGGTCAGTGCTAATGGGTAGCTTTGATCCGAAGACAACATTTGCAATTATGATGACACCAGGGTTTTGGCTGCTCGAACCGGCCAATGCAAACGCATTACCTGTTTCAACATTTAGTTAGAAATGAATTTGACCTATTAGGAACACAAATACGTCTCCAAGATTCAGAACTTTGGTGAAAAGGGTATTGTTATTCTGGTTAGATGCCACAAACCCAACAAAGAGAGAGCCTTCCACGACTGTAAGGATCTCAGTGCCACGAGGGTGAGTGTGAGGTGGGTTTAAGCCATATGGTGCAAAGTCAAGACGAGCAAATGAAATTCCAAGAGTGTTGAGTCCAACAAGTTGATCGGCAAACACTGGAGTCACAGCGGAACCTTGTGAGGTTGCAGCAGTGTTTCCAGGTTTGTTAAGGCCTGTAAAGAAGAAATCATTTGCTTTTACTTGCTTTGGATCTTCGCAGAACTTCCCGTTCAGAAACACTGCAAATGTGAGAAGAACAATTTGTTAAATCAATTAGTGTAGATGACCAAAACCATGTTTTCACTTGCAGAAAGACAAGTGGCTAAAACATAGAGAATTTAAGTATTAAGCAAAGTTTTAATAAACTATTTGTATCAAGTGTAATCTCACATACCACCATCAGCTGGGTTTTTGATGGCTACGCAAAAGTCTTGAAGACACTACAACAAAGGCATCATTTCCCGATGACATTTTTTGCGACGAAATACAATTCGTCGCCAAAAGAAAACATATTGCGACGTTTAAAAATATTCATCACTAAGACAGACCATTTAGTGAAGAAACCTGAAAGCGTCGTACAAGGGAAAACCTTTAGCGACGTACAAAGAAAATCGACGCCGAATCATCCACAATGGGTGACGATTTTTCAGAATCATCGCGAAACAATGCAATGGCGACGAATCTTCAAAATGTCACCATAAATTGTGAAAGATTTGGCAACAACCTATGTAGAATTGTCAGTAAATGTTTTATTTTTTGTGACGATACCATGAAGCGTTACCAAAAGGTTAATATTTGGTGACGAAATTTCTTTTTTGTCGTAAAAGTCTATACATTCAGCGATGATGTATATTAATCGTCAATAAATGTCAATCATTCGTCGACAATTTTTAGAAATCATCACAAAATGTTGCACATTCCGTGACAAATTCTTTAAAACGTCACTAAATGTTTACATTTGGTGACGATTTTTATAAATCGTCACCAAATGATTGACATTTCATAAATTATTAAACTAACATATTTATAATCTATCATAGTTAAGATATGTTTTATTGGAGATTTGTTTTGAATGTTTACAACGTATTATTAAAAAGAACTCACATCATAATTTTAGGTATTAAAAAGTAGTATTAATTAATCATTAGTATTTAGTAACTTTGCAAAAATAAGTTATAAAAATTTTAAATTCTTTTATGAATATAATAATATGATATACGTCATAAAACGAACTTTGAATTAGAAGTTACCCAATTTATACACTTATAGAACTAAAACAATAACAGTCAACATTCAATAGTATGCAACTTGACCCCTAAGTAGTCGACATATGTTTGCCAAATTATTACAGATACAACAATAAATAAACTTTAAAGCTGAGTTCAGTTGATTGACTCGCTAACTGAAAATGATATAATTATTTATTTGGATTCCAAGTAACATAAGAGTTGGGAAAGGTAAATGAGTCTCCAATGTTTGGATTCCCCAGAAGGGCCCTTGCACGTTCGAATGTACCAATTGAAACAGTAATAGTTTTTCCCTCAAGTGTAGGGTTTCTCACACCCTTTTCCAACAGCTTTTTTGCTATCTCTAAATTTGAAGAGGATGCTGTGAAATGGTCCCTAGATTAGTACCTAAAATACAATCAGTATAAAAGTTAGATATTATGATATTAGTAAACCATTAAATAAACTGTAATTGGGGTGAAATGCATACATGTAGGAGCAGACAAAGTATTTAGAATTGATGAATTTTCCAAATCAATCAATTTTCCTTTACGATCTATTGTGACATCGCTCTCGCCTCCACGGGTATACATATCACATTCGAGACTATAGGAAGCTTCAAACAACATGTAGTATAAACCATCAAATGTGAATATATATAATAGCTTCATAAAAGGAAATGAGAAGTACTTAATAAGTGAAGTGACGTTGTTCGGATGATATTAATAACCTTGAAATAGAAGATCGGCCATAGAAGGCATACGATGATTAGTGTATATAGTGGACATTTCTTTTTCATCGTTGGTTTTCTCAGCAGGGACAATTTTGCCACATTCCTCCCAACAGAATGAATTAGGGCTATCGTGAACTAGTCTCTGTGTCGACATTCCTTCATTAATAATGTTAAGAGGTAAATTCTTTAAAAGTCGATTTAGAATAAAACGATGATATGTTTAAGTCCAATTATGATGACAAATGAAACTAGTTAGGTTTAGCACTTAATGGATTGCCTAGAGTATAACACCTTTCAAATGCAACTCGTTACAGAAATTTCATCGAACACCTTACAGACATGACAAACTCATCCCATGATTCAAATGCAAATCATAAGTTTTCCCTTCCATAACTAACATTAAAACTTTGCAAACACATTCCAAACTCTCCAACGACAATGTGCAAATAACATAACATAAAGAAATCAAAGAACAAATACAAAACATAACGAAATCAACTTTAGCACATAAAAAACACCTTGTGTACAGATCTACACAAAGAACGTCTAAATCTACCTTGGAAGGATAAAAATCTCAACTTTTTCTATTTAATAATGGTAAAATACTTGTTGTAGAAATAAAGATCGCAACTGAAAATACAACAAATAGTAAAAAAGAAATGATAGGATTACAGACCGTGGTTTGAGATTAAGGATGGTGACTTTGATATGTGGGTAAGACGTCGGAGATCGATGGGTTTCGGGAAAACTTCAAGGAGACTAAAGAGGAAGAAGATACGAGTTTCATATATATAAAGGTAAAGGTTTTGTAAGTAAAGTAAATCCTTGGGTTTTGCGACGTTTTTAGCAATTCGTAGCAAATTGAAACTTTTAGGTTTCGTTTTTTTATATTCGTAAGAAAATGTTGTAGAATTTGTGACGTTATAGGTGTTTGGTAGGAAAATATTGGAATTTTGCGATGAATAATAAATTCATTGCTAAAGCAATTTGATTTTACGACGAATCTTGTTTTCGATGCGGAATGTTGGTACTGTAAAAAAAATTAGCAGGGACGATGTCGTCTGTCTAAAGACAAACAACGTCGTCCCATGGGACTTATATTCGAACTCCTTTCTTCCCCCGTCGTCTACTTTCTCTGTGTTTTCTCTGAAATTTTTTGTCCCCTCCTTTCTTTAATCTTCCTTCAGCAGTTCTTATCCATTTTCGGCAAGAAATCTACCCCCATCATCTCATCGACCTCTAAAACTAGGTAAGTTTTATTTCTATTTTGGCGTCGATTTTTTTTGAATCTATTGTTGAATCTGTATATATAATTTGTTATAGTTTCTGTGTTTTTTTCAATTCTTTGCATTTTGTGAGTAGCAAAATGTTGGGTTTGTGTGTGTGTTGTGTGAATGATGGTGAAGAAAGGGGAAAGAATGAAGAAATTGATAAAAATATGTGTGTGTTATATTATGCATACAAGGTGTTTGTTGAAATGCCCTTAGGTAAGTTTCAGGTTATATGAAACTTTAGAGGAACTTAGGTAGCAATAATAAAATTTAATTGAAAAGAAAGGGGGATTAGATCTTTGGTTAACTAATTTCCACCTTAGGTAAGTTTCAGCTTATATAGAAAAACACAATTTCACACTTAAGTATATAACTAGTGAAATCTATATTAAGAAGTTGGAAAAATGTTTCGGGCAAATGTTCAAATTAATAAAAAAAATTTGATATTAGTTATAGTCAACAAAAGCATATTTATTTATATATAACTTATAATTTATATATATCCTAAACATTATTATCATTAACTTTATGTTTAAAAAGAAAGACCCAACTCCAATTATTATTAACATCATCATCATCATCATTATCATCATTATTATATTTACTATTATCATCATCATCATTATAATAATAATAATAATAATAATAATAATATATTATAATAATAATAATAATAATAATAATATTATTATTATTATTATTATTATTATTATTATTAGTACTATTGTTATAAATTTCAATTTAAA
>JANQAP020000080.1:1646707-1659875 GCA_026874005.2 Erythroxylum coriaceum
TTAGAAAATTTAATATCAAGATTGAACATGTAAAGTGAATCAATCAAAGTACCACTACCATAAAAGTAATCATTTCTGTACAATGAAAATCCACCATGTCCAAACTTAACACAGAAACCTAAAGCATCCAACCTACTAATAGAAATAAGATTTCTAACACAATCAGGTAAATAAAGACATCCTTCAAGATCAATATGACAACTAGTGTCTAGGATCAATCTGCAAGTCCCCATGCCTTCTATTCGTGCCTTCATCCTGTTCCCTATGAACAAGTACTGCTCACTTCCTCTTATGGGTTGGATCGTACTGAATCCCTGTTTTACATGAGACACATGAGTAGGAGCACCAGAATCTAACCACCAAGTATTATTGGGCACTTTTATGAGGTTTGATTCAAAGCAAACATAACTATAATGCATACCTTTGTTCTCAAACCATGCCTTCTTTTTAGGACAATCCTTCTTGAAGTGTCCCGATTTCTTGCAAAAGAAACACTTCATCTCCTTTTGAATAATGCTCTCATAACCTTTTGGAGCTTTACCCTTCTTCTTATCCTTTTTTCTTGGTTTACCTTTACTGCTGCTGGCACCATCATGACCTACGAGATGACAGACTGATCTTTCACCTTCTTTAATCTCCCTTCCTCCTGTATCAACATCGCCTTCAATTCCTGAAAGTTCCACTTATCCTTAATGGTGTTGTAATTCACCTGGAACTGACCAAATTCAACAGATAGGGAGTTAATGATAAATTAGACCAAGAATGTCTCATTTACGTCCATCCCCATAGTCTTCAATTTTGCTGCCAAATTCGACATGTGAGTCACATGATCATGGATGGGCTGAGACAGTCAAACTTCTTCGTAGTTAGCTGACTCATAAGGCTGCCTACTATCCACTTGTCAGCCAAATCTGACTGTGAACTCTCTTTAATTTTATGCATGAATTCCCTTGCATTCTCTGTCTTGGGCATAGATGGCTTAATACTTTCAGCCATCGTCATCCTCATGAGGTTCAGACTCAACCGATTAGCCCTCTCCCATGCCTCATAATGAGACTTTTCAGCATCGGAGCTAGCATCTGTAATGGCTGCAGGCTGCTCATCCATTAGTATTGCAAGGTCCAAAGCCATAACACCCAGTGTAAACCGGATCTGTTCAGACCAATCATCTAGTTCAGCCCATTGAACTTCACAACAGAGTTTGCAGATGCAAAGACATTTGATGAAGCTGCAAACATTTATGCATACTTACCTATTAGTGCTTTGAGTACTTAATACAGATTCAAAATTTATATACACTTTAAAAAAATATACATTTAAGCAACCTTTGGGCAATACTTAAATGCATACACACAATCATTGATGCTAAAATTTTATACACTTTAATAGATAACAATAACATTCAAAATTGAATAAGTATGCTATCTTTGGATATACACACTATTCAACCTAAAAGATTTAATGATCATTCCCTTTAATATTATTAACTATACTCAATGATCCACCTTTGGGTGATCTCCTAGAATATAGTTTAAAAAAATCAATTATTCAATCAAACTGTAATGTCATTAATCGCATCTCTTTAATCATGAACAATTGAACATTCACAATTAAATATTTAATATTTCAAGCTAGGTCACTTTAATGACTAACAAGCTTTCCATGCAATAAACATATAATTGGGCAATTATTGTACATGACTACAATTTAATTTAAATTAATTTGATCACTTTGGTGACTAACAAACTATTTTAAATTACCATTAAGTCATGTAACATTTTGCAACATATAATAGGACAAACTAATTCCAAATATTGCATAATGTAACATATTCAAAGCACCAAGTGAACATATAATATGGCACTGATTTTTCAAAATTATGTTGTGCATAAAACTAAATCAATTAAGAATTAAATAATCCATTATGTCCTATCCTAAAATTATTTTACTTAGGGTTAAAGTCTATAATATTAAACCATAATGATTTAATAACCCAAACAAAACATTTAATGACCCAAAAGGCCATAAAAAATAGGTTTTGGGCCAAGAGGTGACTGGTGCGTGCAGTGCATGCGCCAGCACTGACCAAAGAGGAGAAAGATGGGCGCGTGCACTACACACGCCTCATCTTCCTCCTTATGCAGAATCCATTTCTGCGTTTGTTTGTTTGTTTGTTTGTTTGTTTTAAGTCTATTCTAACGTTTCTTTGCATGGATTCTTGTCCTCTCTTGCCTTGAGTCAACATGAACATCATCCACCGTTATCTTCTTCGTTGGATGATACATGACTCAAACTTATAGAGTTTCTCACTCTAACCCATGAGTTTCGTTTCGTTTCTTTTAAGCATATGTTGCATTTAAGCAGTGTGAAACCAAAATCCCTTTATAATTCTATACAAACCAAAACTGAAAGTTTACAAAACGTACAAACGCATTCATCAGATTTCACTAACCTAGCTCTGAAACTAGGGAAGGGTTTTGAGGGGGATTGTGAAGAAATTAGACTGGATCCAAGTGAGCTCATGTACAAGTAAGACATTATATCTTAACCCAAAACCTTAAGGAAATGAGTTATGAGTCCTATCTTTGCATATAACTCACTTTATCCATGTGCCTCTTTTTAATGTGGATTACTCCACTTGTGAATTTCCAATATCTCCGCCCCATAAGTGGATCCATCCATATCAGATTAGCTCCCCTCGACCCATAGATCATGGTGTCAAATGCTAATTTGATCTAAATATAATATATGAATCATAGCGATAGATACTCTAGTAATTGAGCATTATCTTCCATGTATTGCTATGTACTATATTTTTTATCAACCTGAATGTGGTAATCTTACTTAATAAATAAACTCTATGTTAATTCCAAGTCCAAAATAATCAATTTTCACATAATTCAATAATGTGCACCATAATATGAGAAAATATTATTAGAGTTTCTCGAAAGCAACATTGTCCATACAATGAAAACTATATAATGGAACACAATCTCATTATAACATGATCCTTGAACTTCATTGGTGGCATGCCTCTTGTTAAAGGATCAACAATCATTAATTTAGTGCTAACTTGTTTAATGAGAACTTTTTTTTCCTTAACCATTCTTTTATAAATAAAAACTTAATGTCGATATATTTACATTGACCACTACTCTTGTTGTTAGCTAGAAAAACTACAGTTGAATTGTCACAATACATTTTTAATGGCCTAAAAAAGGAATCTGTGAGTCTAAGCTCATATATGAAACTCTTTAGCATACACTATGTGATGTAACCTCAAAACAAGAAACACACTCAGCCTCCATAGTCAAAGTAACAGTTAAAGATTGTTTGACTCTCCTCCAAGATAGGGATTCATGGGTAAACATAAAGATACAACATTATATTTATTTTTTAAATTAACACACCCAACAAAATCTAAATTTGAACACCCTATTACCTTTAGATTGTCAGTTCATCAGTAAATAAGTAATCTTTGGTCCCTTGAAGGTACCTTAATACTTTCTTTGTAGCTCTCCAGTGATTTAATCTTGGGTCACTTTTTCTAACATTCCAACAGCAAATGCAATGCCAAGTCTTGTATAAACTTGAGAATACATTAGGCCTCTGACTGTAGAAGCATATTAAATGTTTTTCATTTGTTCCCTTTCAAAATCTTTTTTCAGAAATTGGTCCAAATTGAACCTTTTGCATTCCACAATGGGAGTTACATTTGGTGAACAATCTTTTATCTGAAATCTCTTTAAAACTTTATTAATATGGTATCAAATACTAATCCAATCTAAAAAAAATATATGAATCATGGCGATAGATCCTCTAGTATTTGAGTATTATCTTCCATATATTGCAATGTACTAAATTTTTTATCAACCTGAATGTGGTAATATTACTTAATAAATAAACTCAATGTTAATTCCAAGTCCAAAATAATCAAATTTCACAAAATTCAATAATGTGCACCATAATATGAGAAAATATTATTAGGGTTTCTCGAAAACAACATTGTCCATACAATGAAAACTATATAATGGAACACAATCTCATTGTAACATGATCCTTGAACTTCATTCGTGGCATGCCTTTTGTTAAAGGATCAACAATCATCAATTTAGTGCTAACTTGTTTAATAACAACTTTATTTTCCTTAACCATTCTTTTCTAGATAAAAACTTAATGTCGATATATTTACACTGACCACCACTCTTGTTGTTAGCCAGAAAAACTACAGTTGAATTGTCACAATACAATCTTAATAGCCTAGAAAAGGAATCCATGAGTCTAAGCCCATATATAAAACTCTTTAGCATACTCCATGTGATGTAACCTCAAAACAAGAAACAAACTTAACCTCCATGGTGGAAGTAGCAGTTAAAGGTTGTTTGACTCTCCTCCAAGATATGGCTTCATGGGTAAACATAAAGATATAACCAGATGTTGATTTTTGTGAATTAGCATACCGATCAAAATCTAAATTTGAGCACATTATTACCTTCAGATTGTCGATTTGTCAGTAAATAAGTAATCTTTGGTCCCTTGAAGGTACCTTAATACTTTCTTTGTAACTTTCCAGTCATTTAATCCTAGGTCACTCTTTCTAACATTCCAACTGCAAATGTAATGTCAAATCTTGTATAAACTTGAGGATACATTAGGCTTCTGATTGTGGAAGCATATGAAATGTTTTTCATTTGTTCCCCTTCAAAATCAATTTTTAGAAATTAGTCCAAATTGAACCTCTTGCATTCCACAATGGGAGCTACATTTAGTGAATAATCTTTCATCTAAAATCTCTTTAAAACTTTATTGATATTTGTTCTTGAGACAAACGTAAAATACTACAGAATCTATCTCAATGGATCTTAAAGCCAATGACATTAGACATATAATCCATATCTTTTATGTCAAAATTTTTTGAGAGAAAATGTAACAAACCCCCCATCATTTGTTGCAAGTAATATGTCATCCACATATAATACAAGAAAATAATCTTAACTCCCATTAACTTTCTAGTATATACATTGATCAATGATATTTTCTTCAAAATCAAATGATGAGATAGCATCATGGCGTTTCAATCCATATATGGATATTTTAAGCTTGCAAACCAAATGCTGATTATTACTAGAGCAGAATGCTTTGTTTCATGTAAACCTTTTCCTTTAGGTGACCATTTAAGAAGGTTGCTTTCACATCCTTTTAATGCAATTCCAAGTCAAAATGAGCAACCAATGCTAAAATTATATAGAGAGTATCTTTTTTAGACATAAGAGAAAATGTATCAATGTAATCAATTCCTTCTTTTTGAGTGAATTTTTTAGCAATGAGTCTTGCCTTACATATGTCAATATAGCCTAATGATTCTTTCTTTGTTTTAAATACCCATTTGCACTCTATGGGTTTTGCTCCTTTAGGCAACTTAACAAGATCCCAAACATCACTATTCTTTATGGAATTCATTTCTTCCTTTGTAGCATTATACCATAAATTTGATTCTTTGCAACTTATGGCTTATGAAAAGGTTTCAGAATCATTCTTGGCCCTTATATTGTAGTTATATTCTTATAGATATATAACATAATCACTAGTAATGAATGATTTTTTATTCTAGTATATCTCTTTAATGTTGCACCAACATCCTCTTGTGGAGTCTATTGTTCAACTGGTTGCTAAATACTTTTAGGTAATTCCTAAATAATTGGATCTACTGAATTATCAACATCTTGTGGAATTCGTTGATTGTTTTATGTTCGACGGGTCACGAATTGAGTCGTTATAACCTGACTAAAGTTTGAAGAAGACTTTTCTACCAAACCACATCATTTTTTTATTAAAAAAATTTCTAATGCAGTTGCAGAGGCTTAAACCTACACCAATATGAAGCATATGATGAGCCTCTCCCAACTGAACTAAAGGTGATATCTTTATAAGTTATATGTTGAAATTATATTTGTATAAAACGTTTAGGAAAAACTTCTATAGGAATCAAGTTATCAGTTTTTATTCACATAATTATTAGGTCTATATTTTTGCAATATGAATAAAATTTTGGATAATATGCTTTAGTGATTAATTATTAAGGTTTAGCCACAACAGACCTAATTATATAAAATTATATCTTTATGTACTTAATCGCATAAAATGTTGAGACCTTTAATTGTAGTTAATTATTTTAGTATATTAAATTTTATCCTACATGAATTTTATTATATTTGAATGATATTAGCATAAATCTGTTTGAATTAAGAATTTAGCCTTCAGGGAATTTTTATGTCATTTGATTTATGTCACATATATATAGTTTTTTATCCTTAATTTATTGACAACTAGCATGTTTGATTAAATTATGTACCAGTTTAAACTATTAGTTTCTCTATTGCAAGTTGTGAAATTACCGAATTGAGAGGTGAAAACTATAAGATTTTGAAGGAGAGAATTCTTCTTCATCTAGGGTGGATGGACATTGATTATGTTATCTGAAAGGATGAACTAGCTAAGGTAACTGAGGCTAGCACTACAGCTGAAATTGCTCTTTATGAACATTGGGAACAATCTGATTACCCAAGTTTGATGTTTATAAAAACCAAAATTTCTGCTAGCATTCATGGTTATTTTAATTTACAAGAGAATACCTATTACAATGCAACACATGTTCATGCTGGAACAAAATGATGTGTTATGAATGAAAATTCCTATATATTGTGGTACCAAAGATTAGGACATATCTCTATAGAAAGGATTAAAAAATTGGTGAATGACAGAGTATTTAGTACTTTTGATTTTATTGATTTTGAAAATTGTATGAACTACATACATAGTAAGTGTTTACCTAGGTCAGAATGATTTTGCAATTTTGAGCAGTTCAAATTAAGATGATTTCATATGTTTGAGAGTTCATGATTTTACTAAGAATCAAAAAATAAAAACAAAATTCATATAATAGATCTTAAGATTTTGAAATTGAAGTAAAATACCTGTATAGGTCTTAGAGGTTGAAATAAAGATAAAATGCTTAGGTTGGGTTTCAGGATTTATAATTAAGATAAAATGCATAAAGTTAGACTTGAAATAAAGATCAAATGCCTAGAATAAGCCTTAGGGCCTAAAAATTATGATAAAATACCTAGACTTGAGTCTTAAGGCTTTTAAAGTATAACAAAATCCTGGAGCTCAGGCTTGGGACTTGAAATTAAGATAAAATATCTAGAGCTGGAACTTAGAGCTTAAAAAGAATGTAAAATAATTAAAATAAGTTTTAAGGTTTGAAAATTAAGATAAATACCTAGAATTAAGTCTTAGGACTTGTAAAGTAAAATAAAATGCCTAGAGCTTAGTTTCAGGACTTGAAACGTAAGATAAAATGCTCAGAAAGGATCTCAAAGCTTGAAATAGAAGAAAAAACTTAGAGATTGGTTGTAAGGTTTCAAAATTAAGATTGAAATACCTAGGGATGGGTGCTAGGATTTTATTTTAAGATTAAAATACCTAAAATAAGTCTTAAAGTTTAAAATAAAGAAAAAATACCTAAAGTAGGGTGTTAATGGCTTTAAGATAGAAAAAAAGGGACTAAAAATAAACACATAGTTCTTCTTCTAAATTTCATGTTTAATTTATAAATTAGGCATACCAGTGATTTAGAGACTTGTTATGTAGATATTTGAGTGATTTTAGATTTTAGTTTTAGTTAACTATTTAAGTTTGTTCCTTTGAATTGGTATCTAGGATAAACATTTTCAAAAAATTCACTTTGGCATTTTTTATAGTATTCTTTTTAGAAATTATATTTGAATTTTTAGTTTTTATTAAGATTGAATAAAATCTCTTTCACATTTTAAGCTCACCTTCTTATTAGGAAACAACCAGAAAGGCCTCTTATTTAACATCAAAATTTCTTTAAGGAATTATTCCACTTACACTTTGGCATAATTGAAGCTTTTATGGAACAAATCTATTTATCTCCATATTCTCCTATTTAGATCAAGCAATTGTAGGAACCTCCCATTAGGCTATAACTATTATTGATTTTAATCTAATTCATCATTTCCTAAATTGATCCTACTTAGATGTGTCTTTAACATCTATTATCGTCCAATTTGTTATCGTCTGGTCTTAAAATAAAACTTCTACTCTTAAAAAGGATTGATCCTATAGAAAGTATCTAGCCTATTTTTGTCTTTGTGAATATAAGTTAAAGGGCTTTTGATTATAATGAAAACAATTATAAAAATATAAATAGTAAACAACTCAAATTAAACTATACTACAAATATTAACCATTGAATCTATTTTCCTATCTCTCTTTAGTATAGTTAATTAGGAAAAAGAAAACATGATCCAATTATTCCTAACTACAGAACAACCTATTTCACAAACCAAATAGTTGCAGTGATCCTTATTATAGTGTTCCTTATTTTTCTATAGCCATTACTTTCTCTATTTGTAGTGGTCTTTATTGTTCCTAAGAAATAATATAAAGAGCTTTTATTTTCTTTAGTTTTAGTGGGCATTTGAAGTCATGAGCCTTTTATGTTAGAGCCGATGCCTCTCTAGACTGCTTCCCTAAAGTCTGGATGGTTTATAAGTGAATTAAAAATCTGAAAGGGGTTTTTCTCCTAATGGAATTTACCTCATCTAGGATATGAATAGGGAAGCAATCAAAGATAATGAACAAAGTTGGTTGAGCTAAAGGAAAAATGATGTAGCCAAGCTAAGTTAACAAAGCATCGATCTAACTTCTTTTGTAAAATCAGTCCCTTGACTGTTTATTACTTTAATTTTACATATTTCCAATGAATTTGAAATTAATGATCCTTAAGAACTTATTCAATTCCTATAGCTCATTACATTTTAGATGAGACCCTCTCCCACTCCTTGATACTTTACTAGAATAAAGAACATAATTGAAGTCTCCTATGAGGGTCCATAGATAAGTGATTGTTGTATTTATCAATGCTAGTTTGTTCGATATTTGTTATCTTTAAAACTACTAGTTAGAAGTTATGTTTAGTTTCTAGTGAGTTCATAGTGCAAAAGTTGATAAAAATTATCTACTTACAAAGAAAAAATGTATTAAAAGACACAATAATCTTGCCATTAATATGTACATCATGGTTAGTCAACATAGTCCATTCTTTTTTCAAAAGCCAAAGACATTTTTAAAGATATTGTTTCCATAAAACTAAAAAATCAGGCTTTTTAAGGTTCAACAAATCCTTAATTGCCAGTTCTTTATTAAGGCTATCAAAGCCTGTCATATTCCAAATTAGTAACTCTATTAAGAGTTAGTTTTACCTGATTTTTTCTGTTAGACTTCCTATCTTATTTAGACAAACTAACACCTAACTGTGAGTAAGGGAGTTTTTTCATTCTCTAAGTTCCTTATAGTTAGGGAGGTTGAGTCTATTGTGTATTCCATTTCTTGCTATAGTTTAGAATTGATTTTTTTCTTATATTTTAGGAGCTAGATAACTAGAAGAGGTTGTGATTGTCTCCTTGCTTTAAGAGGTATCCTCCTTCTCACCAACATTATATCTGGCAACATGTTCTAGGGTTAATATCTTTTCCTTTTCTTGCATTATTAATCTAGAAAGTGATTACTTAGCCATTAATCTTGTGATGGTTCAAATCATTCTTGTTATTGGGGATCCAAGCTTGCTTTTACTCCTTCAAGGTAACCTTAATGGAGTCTTATATTAGAGTTCCAATCTCACTTCATTATTTTTTTCTAAGTTTAGGAGATTACTTTTATCTGCATCAATGCATATATGAGAAAACCCAATTTTTTGAAACATATTTGTATTCTAATCCAAACTTATAGGCTTCCTTAGCTTATGCTTATCATTCCATGAACTAGTAAGAAGGAAAAATGTGGGTAGGCTTTGGATTAATCTTAAGGGAGAAGAACTATATACTTCTCTCTAAGAGTTAATATTTATACATATTATAATTGTCTTTAGCCTTCAAAAATCAAATTATATGCTTCTTTATAGAAGTTAATGTTTGTACATATTAGAATTTTCTATAGCATTCAGAAAACAAATTATTTGTTCATATTCATTTTTTCTTTTATCTATGTTTTTCAAGCTATTGCATGAGACACCTTTTTTTTCCCATTCTCACTCACATTTAGTTATTTTTAATGATGGATGCTTTAGAAAATATGTACAATTCAAATGATTGAGTAGAAATAAATGAAAAGGATGGGAAATGGAATAATGTTATAGAGATGCATTTAATCTTATTAATGGTTAAGGAATATTAAGACATGTCTTTAAAAGAAATTCAATAAAGAGTACAACGATGTCCGATTAATGAATAATTATAATAGATTAAGGGCTAGATTAAAGAATTTTAAGAATTTGCTCACAGGAATATGAATAAATTACAAATTTTTTACTAATGAAGTTAATGATATAGACAAATGAAGGAAAAATCCACTTAAGGTTAAATATTACTTTTTTATTGATATTTCCAATTATAATTTTTTCTCATGTGCATCTTTCATATAGGTGTATAAAATAGCTTACATATTTAAGAAAAAAGGAAGCAATGAATTTTCAAACTTGTGTGGTATTTTTGGAGATACTATTGCTAATTGTTTAAATAATCTATAAAAGGAACATAGAATTGCAGTTGATTAAGTTTGTTTCTTTGATTGGAAAAGAATATCAAGTTGTAAGTTCTCCTTTTAATAAAAAAAAGTATCTTAAGAAGAAGGATGCAAAAATGATAAATTTTATCATTCTATAAAATTTCTTAATTATCTTATTAAGCCTCAACTAGATAGTTATATATTAGTAACCAAAAAATTAATAGTATTTGCATAAAATGGTAACCAGATGATTATATGTTAGTAACTAAAAAATTAACAATATTTGCACAAAATGGTAATGTCTCACTTAATGGAGAATAATTGATTATTAGGAAAGGTTTCTTGAAGATGAAGTTCATCTTTTACATGGGCTAAACAAATTAAATGATTAACAATATAATTGTTATTCTAATTTTATCTTTAATCTCTAAATAAAATTCACTTAACAGAAGTATCCATTTTACTAATCTCAATTTTGCGTCTTTCTTTGTTAGTAAATAATGAAGATCTACATGATCAAATACAATATGACTATAGTATTAAGTATGTAAGAATTAAACTTTTCTAATAAAAATCTAATTTTTCAGTATTGGAATATTTTTTGGGTATAATTTAAATTCATGTAAGCTTAATTAATGGAATAAGATATTTTCAATTCTTTGACCTAGAATAGTGGGTACATTATAACTAGGGTATAGTTTAACTAAGGTAAAGTCATGTATCATTTTTGTCACACAATATCTTAAAATGAAGGTTATAATAAGGAGGATAGATAAGTAAGGTATAGTTTAAAAATTCTTTTAGCTTATCAAATTTTCTTATTCACACCTCATCGAACTAGAACACCGTATATGTTTGCAGTAAATTGCACAGTGGCAATATTATTTTGGAAAATTATTTAATGAATTCTAGATAAAAATTTATATATCTAAGAAAATAACAAAGATCTTATATATAGTAGGGCAAGGCAAGGATTGGATAATATTAACTTTACATTCATCCACCACAATTCCCTGATATAAAATAATGTGACCTAAGACTAAACCTTATTTATCCATAAGATATTTTTTAGAGTTTAACACAAGGTATGTCTCTATGGAACTTTATGTAATAAGTGGGAGGTTACGCAAACAATTATCAGATGAGTCTCCATACATTGTGGTGTCATCCATAAAGGTCTATATGATATGCTTTAACATAATCTAAAAATATGTTAACCATACACCTTTAAAAAGTAGTTGGCAAATTACAAAGACTAAATGAAATTCAATTATATGCAAAAGTCACTAATGCAGATGTAAAGATCATTTTTTCTTAATTCTCTAAAGAAATAATGATAAATGCTTAATATAATCTATTTTTAGCCCCATGTTTAGTGCTTTTTCTTAATTATTTGAGAATTATTATTACTTTTGTACCTATTTTGTATTTTGTGTGTTGTTAGGTGTCAATTTCCTTCATAGATCAAAAGGAGAATAACTAGGGCAAAACCAGGATAGAAAATAGAAGAATTAGAGCTGTTTTGGAGGGATACACTAGCACTAATGAAAGACATATAATAAGTGATATATATGGCCATATGAAGGACTGTGTCGTCCATATAAGCATGTACGAATTTGAATATGTTTCATTTTTATGAAGGTGGACATGCTCGTATAAGTTATATATATGACTGTGTCGAGCACCCGTTTAAGCTTTTGGGATTATGTCTTTGAAGATTTCTTGAGGGACGTAATCATACACACAACCATATGATGATCGTGTCCACTCCAAAAACCATAATTATATAATATAAAAGGCAATTAACTAGGCTATTCAAAAGCGAAGCCGAAATTAAAAAGAAGAGCTGGAGTTCTAAACCCACTTTCGAAACTAAGGATGGAAGAAACACAAAAATTGCATTAGAGATTTAATACAGAGCGCTCTTCCGTCAAAATTTCAGGAGATTATATTAGAGAAAAGTGGATATAAAATGGATTACCTTCTTTTCATTTCTTCTACTAAAATTCTAATTATGTTTTCTATGTTTATGAACTAAATTTATTTAGTGCCTAGGTAGGATGAACCATAAGTTGGGATGGATCTTGTGACTTAATTCTTTATTTAATTCAATTTGATTATTTATTTATTGCAATTCAATTATGTGTTTTAATTCTTAAAGTAATATATCCATAATATTATTTCAATGTATGATTCCATATAATTGAGATTAAGTAATTCTTTTGTATGAATAGATCTATCATAATTGAAAAGAATTACATCCAAACCTTTGAATAGGTCTATATAAATCCTCTATATAATGGTCAAACCAAATAGTGAAGTTTACGAATTAATTAATGCAAACTTCACGATTTTAACTAAAAAGAGATTTAGTTAATTAACTAAGGATTAGTTGTTAATAGTCTTAAGAAAGATATTAACATAGGATATGAATTTTCACAATATAATGATCTTCAATTCAATTTTATGATGAAATCTTGATACTTAAGAAATGTTGGACTCCGATTCTTTTCTTACTGATAAACATGTATTCAGTTCTTTTGAAGTTGAATTTGATTAATTTGTTGGTTAGGAATTA
>JANQAP020000080.1:1718154-1734801 GCA_026874005.2 Erythroxylum coriaceum
ACTTGCTGGACTCAACACTCTTGGAATTTCATTTGCTCGTCTTGACTTTGCACCATATGGCTTAAACCCACCTCACATTCACCCTCGTGGCACTGAGATCCTTGTAGTTGTGGAAGGCTCTATCTTTGTTGGGTTTGTGGCATCTAACCAGAATAACAATACCCTTTTCACCAAAGTTCTGAATGCTGGAGACGTATTTGTGTTCCCGATAGGTCAAATTCATTTCCAACTAAATGTCGGAGAAGGTAATGCGTTTGCATTCGCCGGACTGGGCAGCCAAAACCCTGGCGTCATCACAATTGCAAATGCTGTCTTCGGATCAAAGCCACCCATTAGCGCTGACCTTCTTGCCAAGGCATTCCAAGTAGACAAGAGTGTTATTAACTATCTTCAGAAACAATTCAACTGAACAACCTTCACCAGCCATGCATGAAAAACCAACATAAAGAGGGTTTCCTGTGATTGTGATCTTTTGAGTTCCTGCTTTATTTTGTTGTGACCTTGTAATCCAATAAAACGTGTTACCTATGTACCACCCTCTCGTCGTATTCTAGTTGATTTCAGAATATATACAACTGTTAACTTATTGATCAATGACTTTTATCTCTTTTCGTAAAGTAATTCAAATTATTTGTTTTTAAATATAAAAGAATGCCCACATTTATATATCAAACTTGATGAATTATTAAAAATTTTTAGAAAATAATAATTGGATGACTAATACAATATAATGGATTTAGAATGACTGATGAATAGTCAATTGGCATTAATATTTTCCACGATACTATATAACATTGAATGCTTCAAACATGATTAGGTGGTAATACTTGCGTGTCAGTAGTCTTTACTTACTATTGAATACTTCAAACAACGCCTAATTTATTTCGTCATTTTCACGTGTAGCAATTCTTTTCTCTTGAATCATTTGTCATCAAATTAGAAATTGAAGTTATGTCGGTCCATTAAATGTTGCCTTAGATTACTTCATCTAGTTATTAAATGTGTTCATCTAATGAACTAGCAAAACTAAAGATATGGCTATATAATGCATATTGCTTACTGACTATGGAAAATGAATCCTTATTTTTAAGTTGAAATTCTGGTTTCAATGTATGCATAATCTGTAAGTAAAATATAAATTTAGAATAACACTAACTAAAAAGTGTTAGACTAGAATTCGATATGATATCAGCGGAAGTTTCAAATTTATATTTTTGTTTTATATAAGCGTCACTGTTTAGATCTAATATCTAAACTGGTCTACTCTTACGATTCTAGCATTCTAATTTCATACCAGATAGTGACCCGGCAACAACTATTAAGGATTTATTCAACCATACAATGCGAGTTGTGAGATTTAGATTAATCATATCATAATCCAATAGGCTTTGTCAAGTGGAAAATTAGTTAAGCTAAATTTGTTAAAAATACGTGCCGATCATACACCTTTGATCTACTCGCGGTAACTGGACTTGAGGCGTCTAAAACCTTAAGGATTGTATTCATCAATGTAAATAGGCCCCTTCGTAGATAAATTAATAGTGTAACCACAAGCACAGTTATCTCTAAATATAGGTTGTTAGCTTGTATGGTTCTTAATAGGGATCAATTAAATAAAGGGGTATATAAAGAAAGTCAAACATGTCTAAAGAAAAAAAAAAAACCGCTGAAAGCTAAGTCTCACTGTCCTTGAGTATTGCAATTAAAGTGCAAGAGTATGTAGGCAGTGCATGCCATATATTACGTACTTTAAACATTTATGACTTATTTAGTAATCTAGCATTTATAATATTCCACTTCTTTAGATGAGCAGCTGGATGAGTAAATAATATAACGTGGGAAGTTTTGTCTTTTGAGCCCTTAAAACTTTACGATCCACAACCTAGAAATCAGTCCAATTGACTTTAGTTTGCTAGCTAATTTTGTACACATTAATTTTATTCTTCCTTGGAAAATTTTATACAAAATTTTATTTTTTGACCAATCAATTTGTTCCCAAAATAGTTATCCTCCATGAACTTGAAATCTTAGATCCATCCCTCTCATAATGTAAGAAATTATCGTGCCCTTTAGGATGGTTTCAATGATTGAAAAGTTTGTGATTTATTTTCTCATTTCTAGGGTAGAAATTATAAAAGTTTCACCAAAAAATCTATAAAAATAAATAGTTGTCCTAATAATATAGTTTACTATTGATTAGTTGAGATTCATTATGTTTAAAATAAAATTTATAATTTTATTGCATGTGACTCACGTACCTGAGTGTTAATCTTGAAATTTTACAATAAAATTATCATTTTTATAAGTTTTTTCTATAGACAGAAGTTAGGACATTGGCATAGAAGAGGTCGTGCCACTTTTTTAGAAATTTGAGGTGGAGGCAAATGATAAAGATATGAACATGTTGGTGTAGAGGTGTTTTCGGTGAAGGAAATTTATAAGACATAATTATGTATTTTAATGTAGTAAGATCTATAGTTTAGGACATAACCATATCTTAAGATAGAAAGAAATACGATATTATGCAATCTCAATGACATAGCAAACTAGACATTGTGTCATGTTATTGAGAGAGATAGTGAGATCCATACTTTGGGACACGATCGTGTCCAAGGTCATGGTTACAACTATTAGCTTTATCTAGAAATATGTTTTTGGAGTACTTTAAACTATGTAAGGACTATAAGACCCATTAAATTCATAGTTAAAATAGGTTACCCTTGGTAAAGGAGATATTTGAGTAAAATTATGCAAACTAGGGTTTGCATATATATATTTATTTATATTTTTATATGTAGTTATATAGTTATAAACTTAGTTTATTGTAACTATCATCATAATTATTTAATAGTGGGTTAACTGTTATTAGATGTTGAGGATGAAGCCATACTCAAATAGACCAAACTTTATTAAAACTTCTTATGTTCCTATTTTCTTTCTTTTATGATTATATATTCTTGCTATCTTTTTTCTAGAAAAAAAGCGTATTAGAGCATTTTTAGGCAACAATAATTTTTCTGTAATTACTGAAGTTGGAAAGTTCAATGAAACTGGGAATTTTAGACTACAACAATTAAGAGTAATGGATTTGAGGTATAACAAGGCTTGTTGAAGTTGCTACAAGTGCATAAACTAGAAGATATGGATGAGTTCTACTAGTAAGAGTTACAGGCACGAGTAGTTGTAACCATATGACTTTATTTGGTAGAAGAGGTCATGTATCATATTAAGGAGATTGTATCTCTTGCAGAGATATGGAAAAAACTTGAGAGTCAATTCATATCGAATTCAATCACAAATAAGATGTATATGAAGTAAAATTATACAGCCTGAAGATAAGATATCTAGAATATATCAATGTATTAAACCAAATAGTTAATGACTTGTTGAGACTCGAGATGACTACTATAAATGACTATAAAGTAATGATTTTGATTTTATATTACATTTTTCTATGAACATCTGATGGTTAGGATTATATTGGTAAGGAGGCAGTTACTTAAAGGTCAACAATATTGAGTTATTAGCTCATAGCTAACAAACACTTAGTACTAGTGAAAGCTTTAAAGGTAAAAGTTTGCATGTAAATGAAAATTGTGATTATAAGAGGAAGAAGAGTAAAGATGGCTTATCAATGAAAAGTTCTAAACCTTGTATTTAGATTAGAAATTACAAAAAGATGGCTTATTAATGAAAAGTTCTAAACCTTGCATTTAGATTAGAAATTACAATCTAGTGCTACAAGTGTCAGGAAACAAGATATATCTAAAGGGAGTTTAATGATTTGTCAAGGTCTACTAATATACTGTAAGAGTAGGGACTATAAGTGTGAGGAAACAAGAAAGGAAGTTTAATGATTTATCAAGGTCTACTAATATAGTATAGAGTAGGGACTTAGATTGCAATCATACTTATACGCTCTATGCTCTAAACAATTAACTATAAATCATATGAAGACTGGATTAGGGTGCTTAAATCACATGACACTAAAAACAAATTAATTTATATTATAAATATTAGGAAAATTTTGCACTATTTGACTGGGAGATGAAAAAATTTAGAAAATCAAGATGTTTGATGGTAATATCAAAATGATGGATGATGCTTGATATATGCTAGATTTATGGAAGAAACTGATTTCTTCGGGCACTTTATATATGAATTATTTTAACTGTAAAATCAAAGAGAAAATGTGGTAAAACATACATTAATTGTGATGAAAGGGCCAAGATTGGTGGGAAGCATATGCAAACTAATGAAGATCATAATTATAGGTTAAGAAGTTGTTGTAATAGAGTCAAACGATGACAATATTGTGCTTTATATTATGCAAATGGATCATGTCAGTGAGAGATGACAAAAGTTCAAACGAGGAGCCTGCTGAAAGGTTTCAAACATTATAAGCAAGATTTCTACAATGTTTAGAATTCTTAACTATGAACGTACTAATATTTAGGGCCTTATTAGAGAGTTATTATTGGGTGGTCTTAGTACTTTGCCACATTAATGAATATTTTTCTAAGAAAATTTTAGGTACACTTTATTTAAAAAAATTAAGGTCTTTATAAGATTCAAAATGTGTAAGGTTGAGGAGAAGAATTAAACAAGTAAAAAGGTCAAGTACCTAAAATGAGATAAAAGTATTGAGTACATAGATTCACTATTCCAAATATGTTGTGAGAAGCATAGGATTTAGAGACATTACACAGTTTAGGAAACAATATAACATAATATTTTGGAGAGGATGAACAAATATATAATTAAAAGGGCCAAGTGTTTGAGGCTAAATACAATGCTCTTTAACTTTTTTTAAGAAAAACAATGAGTATGGCATGTTACCTCAATAATAAATCACCTCAAATATTACTAGTTGGGAGAGTGGTTGAAGAAGAGTGAGTAGGAAGTAGGTAGATTTCTCTACATTTAAAATTTTTCATTATCCCTTTTATATGTATGTTTCCAATAGTGAGAGGTCTAATTTGATAAAAAATATGACGAAGTGTATCTTTATTAACTACCCTAAAGATGTGAAAGGATATAACTTTTGAGATACATCGTAATAGAAGATGGGGATTAGTAGGGATGTCCTACTTGATAAGCATCATATGTTGAAGCAATCCTATAAAAAGGATGTGCTAAGATAAGAAAATGGTAGTATGAAGATGGTACAAATGAAACTAGTTTATCCTATAATAGACTTAAAAGAGTATGAAAACTCTAGTTTAGAAAATAAATCAATATTAAGATGATAACAACAATATAATATAGTCACCAATAGAGCAAGATATACCATTACGCCACCAAATAGATATAGCTAAGAAGGCATATCATCCTTCGCACTCACTATAAGTAATAAGGATCAAACTAACTTTTTAGAGACTTTGAATAATTAAGAGAAGGGTAGATGGATGAAAGATATGGTGGAGGAATTGGAGGTTTTGAACAAGAGTTAGCCATATCAACTATTGAAACTTTTTAAAGGGAAAAGGTTTTTATAAGATGAAAGTGAGTATCAAGAGGAATCCAACAGTAGCAGAAAGAAGGAGAAAAGTTCAAAAGTTAACTATGAGTAAAAGAGGACAGTGAAAGGGGATTGATTAAGATTATAATGAATTTACTCCTCATGGTTTATGTTACTTCTGTTAGGTTTTGATGAAATTGATAACAAGTTTAGATAACATTTGAAGCTTAAGATAACTTTTCTTTATGGTGATCTAGATGAGGAGATTTTCATAGAGCAACATAAAGGTTTAGTATACTTAAAAAGGAGCATGTAATATGTAAATTAGAGAAGCCATTTTGTGGATTAAATTTAGTCTTCACAATAATGTTATAAAAGTTTTAACTCCTATATAACCCTAATTTGCTTCAAGAGATGTGAGTATAAATATTATGTACACATTACGACCCTTGATGATGGATACTCCATTTTTATGTTCTTATATGTAAATAATATGATGATTGACACAAAGAACATTCATGGTATGAATGAAATAAAGAACTTATTAAGAAAGGAATTTTAGATGAAGAATTTTGGAGATATTAAGAAAATACTAAAAATAGATATTTAAAAGGATATAGGCTATAAAAATTTAGGGTTAATTCAGTTATATTAAAAAGGTATTGGAAAATTTTGAAATTATACAAGCTAAGTCAATAAGTCCTCCAGTGGCATATTACTTAAGGTTTTCCTAGAATAAGACCCAAAAATTAGATGTAAAGTTCAATGATATGTCTAAGGTATTATATGCTAATGCTCTTAGATGTTTAATGCATACAATAGTTTATGCAAGGATATATTGAGCTAATATTACAAGTGAAGTTAGGAAGTACATATCAAAACTTGGAAGAAAACATTAGAAAGCAACCAAGTGAAACATTAGATCTTGGAGGATTACATTAAAATAAGATATTGTGTTTAGTAATTAGTAAGATGATCATTTAGTTATAAATATGTAGATTCATATTATAAATGAGATTTTGATTATAGAAGGTCTATTATAAGGTGCATCTTCACTCTTATAAGAGGTCCTATTGGTTAGAAATAAATATTATAGTTTATAATTATATTATCTATTATTAAAGTAGAGTACATGGTCAGGAGTACTGCTACTAAGCAAGCATTATGGCTTATAGTGCTAGTGAAAGAGATTAGAATCAATCAAAATAAAATTTAAATACGTTGTTATAGTCAAAGTGCCATTTATTTGGCAAAGAATCAAGTATATCATATATGGACTAAGCATATAGATGTGAGGTTTCATAAGATCAAACAGTTGATTGTATATGGAAAAATCTTATTAGAAAAGTTTCACATTTCATAAAACATAATTGATATATTTTATCATGAAGAAGTTTAAGCATTGTTTAAACTTAATTAATGTCATAAAATGGTATAACATAACAAATAAAGAGTATATTCTTCAAGGTAGAGATTGTTATGCATGGCTTATGTATAAAAGTATGCAATCTTCAAGTTTTAAGATGGAAACGGTTATTTCTTAAATTTTTTTATACAAAAAAGGGCACAGATATGGCATGTTCCTTTTTGGAAATCAGAAGTAAAGGTATAGGTGTGTTGGCATGGTAAAGGTTTTTTTAGAAAAAGACATGGTCTGAAATATGTTCATGTTATAAATGATGTCTTAAGTATAAAGAAGGTAGTAAAATTCAGGACTTATGATATGGTCGTGTATCGAATTATATTTTACTATATAGATAAGTAGGAGGATCTATAGACAAAAAAAACCTATGTTAGATAGCATATATCATGTTCAAAAGAAAGAGAGATTCTTAACCTAGAACTGAAAAGTATCCCAAACTGTAGCTACAATAATTAGCCTTAGATAAAAACATAGTTTTAGTAAACTTTAAACTCTAAAACAATTTTAGTTATAGTTAAATTTCGTTGGACCTAAAAAAGGACTATTTGAGTAAAATATTACCAATAAAGATTTGTATATATACATATACATATACATTACTAATCAAATTTGTTGTAACCACTATCATATTTCTTTAATAATGAATTAATTGTTGCACGCTTTCAAAGATGTAGATACACCTAAATTAGTCAAACCTCAACAAAATTTTCTTGTATTTTTAGTTTTTTCCCAATATTCATTATTCTTGTAGGTTATTTTCTCAACAATTTTGAATGACGTAAACAACGTATAATAAGAAATTATGCCATATACTTAAACACGTGGTTGAATATTTGAAAACAAATCTCTTTTCCTTATTATTCACCTAAGGTCAGGATAAATTAATATTTATTGTAATTAGTAACTTAAAAATGAAATGGCTAAATTGGATCTCATTTTAATGTTAGAATTGTTTTTGAATTTTTATTTTGAATAACTAAAAGATGTTAAATAAATTTTATTATAATATCGTAAGTAAATCATCACTAATGTAATCAAAAGAGACAATATCTCTTTAATTTTAACCCTAATTTTATCAATTGGTAATTTTATATGAGATTTTAATATGCATATATATAATTTTAATGCAATTTATTCTGAGTTTGTCCACTTACTAATTAATTAGCGATTTTTTAATGGGCTCTAAAATAGGAAAAATCTTCTTATCCCTATTTAGGTTTTCCCTTCTTTATGTTTTATTTTTTTAGTTTTAAGAATCTAGATCATATTGTTTTTGTTATATGCAACAAAATATCATATACACAGATATTGCACCATTTCCTAATTTATCGCTTAATACAAGTTGGTTGTTTTACAAACAATTCTAAACTCTGATTCAAGGTCTCATAAAGTGTTGTAGCATACAAAAATATATTGTTAGATATTATCATCATTTTAAAATGCACCAACATCATAATGGTGACATTAATATGTGGTGGTTTCTATTACATTTGCTTAAAGGCAATTACTGGTAAGATAAAATTAACTACAAACTCACCAGATTGTATATAAGATTAATCTTGTCTCTATCCAATGGTAACTAAGATACACAAATAAGGAGGAGATAAGGTTTCTCTTCATATAAGATCTCCTTCTATAAGTTCAATGCAATTAATTGCAGAGTTGATGAAGAAAGTTAAAGATTAGTTGTGTATGAGACCAAGCCTTACTTAGCCACTCCTTAATTAGTTGCATATATAGAGGCATAGAACAATTATACTGTCACAAAGATTGTGGTTAGTATATACACATGTCCAAAGATAATTGTATAAAGAATATGCCCTTATTTTTTAGTAGCAGAATATTCAATATCAATTCATATTGTAATATTAGGTGAATTGCAAAATACCAATACCTTCATGCATGATTTGATGTTGATCATCAATTCATTTACAATCATAATTTTAGGCATTCATTTACATGTCTTTAAAAAAATAAATTGGCATGTGTGAAATTTGATGGTTGGTTTCCTTGATAATTGTCGCAGACTTGGACTTCTTACCATTGAACTATGCAAAACTTAAGTGTTATTCTACTACAATAGGTTAGCCTTACTCGACAATGCTAGGTATAAAACTTGAACAATGAGAAAATAACTCAAGAGACTAAAGGAAAGCTTAGAGAATGCTTGTAATGAAAACTTCTTCTTGAATGTTGGATGTATGTTGTAAGATGTATGATGCTTACAAATGAAGCCTTTAAGGCTATTTATAATCTTCCTTCCCCTAAATAGATGGCTATGATCTTTTGATGTAATGGACTATTATGATTCTTTAGAATATTCTATATTATTCTAGTGCATCATGTAAATCATTTACTTATTTACAACTTTATACATTCTTTCATAATGTTCCATAAGCTTCCACAAGATTTTATAATGTTTTAGAAGCTTCCAAGGTCTTCTATAAAACTGTATAAGATTTTAGAAGTTTTTAGAGTCTAATTTCCTCTTTTAGAAATTTGAGAAGAATTCTATAAGAATCTTTGGGCTAAACCCCTTCATGTGTGCTTTGAAACATGTTGAACATGACATTCTGCCTTACTCAATTTGGCATCATCCACAATGCATCCTCCTTGTAACTATTTGATCTTGTGTTTTTAGTTCCACAATGTGAGCTCAGGTTCCTAGATTGCTTCACTATTATGTAATCCCTTCCATTCAACAAAATACTCAATATAAATTTAATAAGTACCTCTCCTAAATATAACATGATGCTCTAATATCTCTTAAACTTCATTTTCTGGCATCGTATTGATGGTAGTAAGGGCTCTCTTTGATTCACTCCTATTGGGCTCGTTTTTTATCTTCATTGTAAGGTTTAAGAAGGCTTACATGAAATGCAGTATGCATCTTTAAATGAGAAGGCAATGTTAAATGGTAGGTTAGTTTACCAATTTGTGACTCTATAGGAAAAGATCCCTTATAGTGCCTTGCTAGCCTTTTATGTTCCTTAACAAATCTTTAACTTTGATGAGGGAGACATTTCACCAAAACTAGGTCTCCTTCATTAAACTCTACGTGCCTTTAGTTAAAGTCAGTCCACTTCTTCATTTTCTTCATGATCTTTGCTAAGTGTGTTTATGCCATATCGATCTTCTTGTGCCAACCTTTGACAAACTTGAATGTAGTAAGACTTGGACCTTTATATATGACGATAAGAGTGTGTAGGTCATAGGTTATTGGCTATTTACAATTTCAAATGGGCTAGCACCTATCAACTTGCTCTTTTGCAAATTGTATGAAAATTGGGCAACATTTAGCAACTTTGCCAAATCATTTTGATTGGCACTCATACAATGCCTTAGGTACAACTCTAATATTGCATTTACTCTCTTTATTTGCCCATTTGTTTGGGGGTGAAAACTAGTGAAGAAGTTAAGTTCGAACTCCATTAACTTGAATAACTCCATCCAAAATCTTCCTATGAAGTGAGTATCTCGATCACTTATAATTTTCTTTAGAATAATTTAGTACTATACCATATGCTTGGACAATAAAGTGGCATCTTCGACTGTGAATTTACCAGTATAGGGATGAAAACACTATATTTGCTAAACTAGTTTACCACTGTCATGATGTTACCATATTCTTCAGACTTTGGTATGTATGTAATGAAATCTATTAAGATACTCTCTTATAGCTTCTGGAATAAGTAATGGCTCTAATAAACCATCTGATTGGCATTGATCATTCTTGTCTTATTCCCATAAAAGGCATGTCCTTACCTAAAGCTCAATTTCATTGCACATTAGTGGCCAATAATGTATGCACTCCATAAGATCTAATGCACGAGTTACTCTAGGATGTCTTGCTCACTTAGAATCATCAAACTCCTTAATAATCTTTTTGTTGCAGCCCTTTCCATTTAGGCATATAAATCCTATCAACTTTGGTGATAAGCATGCCATCTTGAAGCTTAAATTGTCATGTCTCCCCTCATCTAACCAACTCTAACAAGCTCTTAGCTTATGAATCTTGCTCAAGTCCCTCTTTTATCTGGTTAACTAGACACAAACTTAAACTTATGATGGTGCCAAGCTCCCCTTTTATACTAAGGGCATCGATAACTAAGTTGAAATTTTTAGGCTTATACTTTATTTCAAATTCGAGCTCTACTAGGAATGCTTACAATTTAACTTATTACAGTAGTCAACTTCTTCTACGTGAGGAAATAGCTAGTGGCAATATTATCCATCTTCATAACGAACTTAGTTCTTAACAAGTAATGTCTCTAATTTTGTAAATAATGCATAACTATGGTCATCTCCTTCTTTTGGACAGTGTAATAACATTCAACATCATTTCACATATGACTCCCGTAAGTAATTGGATGACCATCTTGTATCAAAAGACCACAAAGTGTAAAGGGATCAATATGTACCTTATATAGCTTAATGAAGTCGGTAAGGGTCAGCATAAGTTCCCTGTCACCATTTTCTTTAAAGCCTCATATGCCTTCGTGTGCCTTGCATCCCAATTACATTCTCTATTCTTTTTTAATAGATCAGTGAGTGGAGAAGCAAGGGAGGAACAACCTTTGACAAATTTCTAATAGTAATTAATGAAACCAAAGAAGGAACATAATTTTGATACCATCTTCAATTGCTCCTAATGGTATATAACTTGCACCTTAGACTTGTCAATTTTTAACTTGCCCACTCCAATAATGTGCCCCATAAACATAATTTCATATTGTGCAAAAGCACATTTCTCCTTGTTTACGTACAACTCATTTTTCCTTAAAACTTGGAAAACTTATTATAAGTGTATAACTTGTTCTTCTAATGTTTTTCTATGCACCATAATATCATCCAAGTACACCGTAACAAATTTATCTAAAAAGGGTTGTAACGTTTGATTAATAAGGATACAAAATGTGGCAAGTGCATCAGTAAGTCCAAAAGGCATTACTAAATACTTGTATGAACTATACCTTATAACAAAAGTAGTCTTTCGTACATATCCCTTTGCAATCCTCACTTGATAGTACTCCAATCTTAAATCAAGATTAGTAAACCATCTCGCTTCACCAAGTTGATCAAACAATTTGGATGGGATACTTATTCTTCACAGTGATCTTATTAAGTGCTCGATAATTGATACATAACAAAAGAGAACCATCATGCTTCTTTTGGAAAAGAACAGGTGCATCGTATGGAGCTTTTAAAGGTTAGACATAGCTTGTATCCAACAGCTCCTTAAGTTGCCTCCTTAACTCTTCAAGTTTGGAATGTGTCATATGGTAAGGTATTGCAGTAGTTAAGGTTCCAATTTTGGTGGTAGATTTTTTAGTAATTTTGGAGGCATCACATCCTTGAACTCCTCAAAGATGTTAGATATTCCTTTAGGTAACTCCATTAGTGAATATTCCACTCCTTCATTTAACACAACAAAATATATAAGTTGTTTCTTCACTGTACCTTTAGAAAATTGTATAACAGATAGTTCCTTGGTGGATAAACTTCCTTCACATGATAAAGGTATCATAAATGTATTTTCTTTCTCCAAAATATACATGGTACAGACAAAAGGAATAGGTACAGCCTTAATGTGGTCTATAAATTCTATTCCAAACACTGTAAGATAATTGTCTTTATGAACTATAGAAAAATCTATTATACCATACCATTCTCTAAGACATACCTTGACATTCCTAACAGCTCCAAAAGTAGCTCTTGGCTATAAGTTTACTGCTTTGAGCCACTCTTGCTCCTTGCTATAATTTATACTCAACTAATTTGCTTCATTTATTTGTATGAAGTTGTTGGAAGCTCCAGTATCTACTAATGCTTTTATTATTTAGCCTCCAACCTTCACCACAACATATAAATGTCCCTTCTTCTCGATTTTAGGCACTTCAACCTTCGCTTTAATGGCACTAAGGATATTTAAAGAATCCATCTTTCCCTCCTCTCTTTGTTTCTCTTGTGCCTCCCTTTCTTCTACTAAAGTGAAGAGTTTTGCTCTATTATAGTAATCTCTTGCCTTATGTGGTCCCTCACAAAAGGAACATTTAAGAGTAGACTTACTTTTATCACCTTTGAATTTCTTAAATTTGGACTTACCTAATTTATTGAGACTTTCTTTATTTTAGTGGCTATCTCCCCCACTCTTCCCTTTGTTACTTTTATCATTATGGGATTTGGGCTTCTCAAACTTCTTAAAGTCAATCAAGGATTCAAAAATGGTGGCAACAATAGTAGTATCTTAGGCATCTTATCTTTGAATCTCTATATTCACCAATTTTGTAAACATCATTGAATGCAAAGAATGCTTCTTTATCTAGATAGTCAGAAATTTCCAAAAGTACCTTAAAAAACTCTTTCACATACTCCTAGATGTTTCCTTTTTTTATAGACACCTTAGTTTAGCTCTTATCTCTTTTTCGACATTCTTGGGATAGAGGTGGTGCTTGAGTTTGTTCTTAAACTTACTCCACATCTCAATGGTTTAAATACCCCTTTCAATATTGCTATGTCACCTCCTCCACTATATCAATATGGCATCTTCAAAGTAGAGAGTAAAATTACTATTCTTCTTAGTGTCCTTCTCTATGTCAAGAACCTTGAAATATTGCTCTAAGCTCTATTGCATTCCTCAACTTATGGTACATCTTTGGTTTAGGAATGTTTACCATTGAAGGAGTGGTGACCACTATAACCATAACATTGCTTCCCCTTGAGCAATAGGCTTTTTCCAAAGGACCAACTCCTCTTTTGTCTCTTTGAGCTCTGTAACAACCTTTGTGACATCCTTTTTAAGGTATGGAATCTCATATTGGAGAGTCTCTTTTAAGGTCTTCACATCAATATAACATTTATACATGACAACTGATATATGCTTAATTGATTCATATTTACTTAATAACAATTAGTGATTAATGATACGAAAATGCTTAAGATACTTACTTTAGCTCATCTATGGTTTTAGGCACAACTCGAAAGCGAAGGAGCTAAAGTAAGTCGAAAATACTATTTTTGAGTCATTTTCTGAACATTCCCGCTCATTTGTCTTCATAGAACAAGAAGAAGAAAATTAAAACTAAGAAGAAGGCAAGAAAATGAAAAGAATATGAAGAAAATATTGTAAACATGGCTCATAACCATCCAGAAAATTGCACAACCATACAACGTGAGATATCATTTACAGTGGTGAATATTTTAACCCAGATGTCCCATTTATACCACCTATTCCATACATTTTAAACCTAGCTATTGAATTTAAATTGGGGGGGGGGGTGGGTGTGACAGAAAAAACGCTACAGCATTTGGACAATAAAACAAAGAGTGGACAACTAGAGAATAATAACGTGGGATGGTTATAATAACAAATACATCATGTTACATCTGTCCATTCATCTCATTGAAAACCTTACTGCCTCATTTTTTTTGTTTCAACGTAGCTTTTGAATATAGTAGAGGCAAGTGTCGACTATAAGGGAGGAAGAACTGACTGAATAAAAGTTCGTGGCGGCTGGTCAAGAAATGTGAGGCAGCAGCTCCTTCATTTGAGTATCTTCGATTTCCAGGTGTGTGAAGGCCAGAGAAAAACTAGACAACAATTGCTTTTTGATTATTTCTCTTCGGTTTTCCATAGAAACAAAGATGTTCTTGGCTGACGTTTGGAGACCTTTAGAGAAGATGAAGGGCTAAAAGTCCTGACGATGGTTTAACAGTGATATCAATAACAAATCACGATTAAGCTATCTCAACTTGTTAATGTCGATACTCTTTTCGGATTGTTATTATTATTTGTGCTAATTGAATCGGGTTTTGTATATGTGATTTTAATATGTTATTTGGATTATTCTATTTTGAACCTATTGTTATAATGTTGAATGTAATCCATAATAGTTACATATGATGTTTGTTAATAACATATAATAATCTTGAATTGTTAGGAACAACATAACTTAGGTTGGATAACTCGAAAGTGTGAGATTATAGCTTATACTGATCGTTTTCCACTTCATAATGGGGCTGCCAAATTGAATCTAGAGATCATATCCTAGGTTACTCAATGGCTCGGTTTAATTAAGATTGTATCTTAATTAAATATAACCTAAAAAATAATCGGGTCTCACACGAGATCACTCTCCATTTAATAACTGATTTGATTAATTGCTTGGTCTATTAGATCACTTAACTCTTATTAACCCAACCTAATCATTTGGCATTCGATTCACTCTCTCGATTTATTATCGAAGCATGAACTTACAACAGTTAATCACACCACCCAAATGATTAAACACAAAAATAACTAGATTAATATTAAATCAAGTCAAAATCCCTAAAGAAAATTAGAACATCATGTTCAAACCCAAATCCATCAACATATACATATCCATTGAAACATTCAAAGAAAAAGAACACAAAGATGAATGAAATACACTTTGGAAAGGTTTCAGGATGCCTCGAGAAAGTAGTAGTAACAGAAGCTAGCTTATCTACCCTCTTTTTCCTCTTCTCTCTCTTCTTCTTCTCTCTTCTTGGAGTTTACCCAAAATGGCAGATTAGAGAGCTCCTTTCTAGGTCATTTTTCTTTTTTTATATAATATTTTCCATTTTGGGTAAACCCTAGGGTTTTTTTATGCCCAAAATGTCTGAAAAGTCCCTCAAAAACATAAATCTGGAAGGCTATCCATCTTTTTTGTTGCGCAGGCCACAATCGTGGCATTCTCTTTATCACGATTGTTGCAAATCCACTAGGCTTCTTTCACGATCATAGCATACGAGCCATGATCATGGGCCTAGGTTGGGTTCTGGGCTTCCTCTAATTCTCCTCTGTTCTTCTATATTTGATTTGAAATACTAACAAACACATCAAGGCACCTCAAATACACAAAATTTAAGTTCATTGGCATGCTCTAACCTATAAAACACTCAAAATACAAATTTCTAACTAAATAACACAATCCTAATCTAAACATGCACTAATTATTCAATTTAACAACTAAACACACGCTAAACTACCCACTAAAACATTATGAAACCTACCACTATCAACATCCTCATACTTAAACTTTTGCTTGTCCTCAAGCAAAAACGAAACAAGCAAAACAAAAATAAACTAAACACAATTAACAATAAAACATATATAATGCAATAATGGGACAATGGCATTAAACTTCACGAAACAAATTTAACTACAAACACTATCCCTCAAGTTGTTTTAACTTATTAACTTATAAAATCTTTGTCTAAATACTTCGAACTAAATATACATAATAATCAAGACTTAATGTTATATTTATTCACTCCTATCACTTACACACATACATTGATAATTATTTAGTCAATAAAAAATGTAACTATCCGTAAGTGACTTTTCATAAGAAATCATGTTGTTCACAAGTTCAGTAGGATTCACTATTTCTTTTAATTTTAATTGACATGAACCTAGCTTTTTGACGTAAAGGCAAACATTTGTCAAGAATGTCACTCGATTACTCAACTAGGTCATGTTTTTATTAAGCAGCTTGGTTGGAATGTCATTATAGCCTTTTGACACGAAGGCAAACATTTGTGATGAATGTTCTCCGGTTACTTAGCTATATCACAATCTCAACTAGCTACTAGCTCTATTTATAACCCGATTTGTTTTAAAAAGGGCCAATATAATAATTATTTATTTAAGATTTGCACATTTATTATTATTATTATTATTATTATTATTATTATTATTATTATTATTACGTACCTCATTTCTTAAGCTAATCAATCT
>JANQAP020000080.1:1915979-1929984 GCA_026874005.2 Erythroxylum coriaceum
CCTCCCCCGTGGGCCACGGGTCCAGATGTCACGTAAGACGTCGGGCCGTGGACCCGCCCGGGGAGGGGTTCCAGCAATAGCTATATTTTAAAGGGTGGTAGCCTATAGGCAATTAAACCTAAAGGCAGCTTCTCATGTTTTTTAACTAAATTATTAGATTGGGGGAGGAAGCTTAACACCTGATACTTGTAGGATAGGGGTAGGGATCGAATTTCATTATGACAATTGGACAGGGCAAGGATCACTAATCTACAATCTGATAGCTAGGGATATTCTAGATGGATTCTCAAAAAAAGATAGAATCCAAGAATTAGTTGCAAATGGCAGCTGGGATCTTTCCCAAGAGGAGATTTAATCTCTTTCAATACCATAGTATTGACTCAATGGAGGAGAGGATACATATCTATGGAATGGGCTAGCTCTTTCAGGCATAACAGATAGACAAGCGAAACAACTAAAGTATGGGACAAACTTAAGAATTGGTTGGTGTAATTTGATCTGGATTAACACTATCAAGCCTAATGCCAGCTTCCTGTGCTGGTTAGCCATGAAGGATAGACTAAGCACTATGATAAGACTAAAATTCCTCTCCTTCTCTAAAAGATGCATCCTTTGTAACCTAGAAGAAGAGGACAGAGACCATTTATTTTTCAGATGCGAATTCTCTAGTAGAGTATGGTTTTAAATTTCTTCATTATGTTCTCTTAACTGCTATCAAAGAAACCTAAATGGTATTATTCATACGATACTATTAAACCATGCATCCAAACATAACAAGGATGTATACATGGTTGCCATAACAACATGCATTTGGGAGACTTGGAGGGAGAGAAATAACAAAAAAGTTGTAGGAAAGGAAAAAGGCATACGTTCAATCATAGATATTATCTCTAGCAATATCAGAGAACAATTGGTCATAAACCAGATGGAGAAGAAATGCAGTGAGAGACTAGTAATTTCTTGGAGACTCTAACAAGGCTCCAAAAACACCCAGTACATCTTAAAACTTTAATTCCGTATATCCACACACACACAATAGTTACAGGAATCTAAAGTTGGAGCTCTTACCTTTCAGGATCACTACTCCTTGAGGTCTTAATGCCTTATCACCTCCATCCATCACTGGTTCTAAAATTTAGTACTCGTGTGATAGAATATTAGCCAGATCTCAATTCCTGTGGAAACCCATAGACCAACACTAATTAGAGAAGTCTGATTGAAGTCGAATAAGAAGAGGAAGAAACAAAGCTCAAATTAGAAATCACTTACCTCCTTAATCATCTGGAGAAAGAGTTAACGAAATCATCGAGCCCTAATTTGGAAACCTTTGTAGGTTCTTTAGTGGGGGTTTAGAGTAAATATGAGAATTTGTTTTAGGAAACTCTAAGAGGAATTTTACTTGAGGTTGTTTACTACACGTGGATCCTATACTTCTAGTTATGATGTCGTTTGACTTGTTTTTGTTATCCTTGTAGTAGGATTTGTTGTACTGAACCCTTTTTCTTTATTAATTCAATTTAATTTTTCAAAAAAACTGGTGTAAGGAGTGGTAAGCAAAAACTATTAGCTCCTTTAAAGCATACTATAATTTACAATAAGGTTTAAACTTTTTGATTTAAATTAAATTTTATTTTTATTTCAAATAATTTTAAGTATAATTATAATTAATTATGATTAAATACCAATTAAGCCTAAATAAAATTCAATATCTCATATTAATCCTTATTTATTAAGTTTTGATTTTTAATCTTTGAAGTTTCTCAAATTTTATAATTAAGTCTAACTTGACTAAAATTCCTTTTTTCTCATTAATTGTTTTTCATGTGAGATCAATTAGGTTCCTTAATATGTTGACAATGGATATAAACTATAACCTTAAGTCATATTTAGGATTACATAAATTAAATTTCTTTAATTTAAATTTAATTTTCTATATAAAAATGTATATCCATAAATTAAGATTGACTTCTAGCAACAAATCAACCAACTAAATATTAAAATGTTAAATTGGTTTTGGCTAATGAAATTAATTTTTATTTTATATCATATTAGTTCTCCATCATTATTAATTAAATTATATTAATGATATTTGAAAACTATTTTTAAAGTGTCATTTTATCTTAGCCAATGATTTCTTGAATCAATACTAATTGAGAACAACAAAACATTCTCCTTAATCTATTTGGGATAATGAATCCTATATTAATGACTTAATGACCTCCATATAGATCATGTTATAACTAATGACTATTAATTTTGTTATCTTTGATTAGAATGGATCATAAGTATAATCAAACGTAACAATCTCTATATTAGAAACTTTGGACATCTCAAATGAATATATCACTTATATAATTATCACAATGAGAATTTTTAGAGATATACAAATAATGTTATAAATAGAATTATCATATCGTATCAATTGAATGAACTTGTTCTCTAATAATTACCCACATGTTTGTTTAAGTATTTCCATACTTTGGTTTAGGAGATTGGCTACGTCTATCATTTGAAAGAAATAAATGTGTTAACATTTTTGCTCTATTAATTTCTACTTTAGAGCATCGATCATTATGGACAATACATAAGTATATGGGAATCTTATAATTATGATATCATCATAATTTTATTTGCCACGTATGTTTATCCTATAAAATTTATTTTATACATAATTTAATTAAATAATTATGTATAAGATAAAAAAACTCTTAAATAATTATGTCAAAAAAGTTACAACCAATCATCACTACAAGAAATTAGTAATTAGTAATCAAAAATTATCGATGGAAACGAAACTGTAGCAAATTATCAACGAAAAACCATGTTCCGTCGATAACATTATCAGGAAAATTTTCATTTTGTGATGGAAAAATATCGATCAGTAAATATGGACGAAAATTATCCTAGAAAATTTTCCAACGATATATAACAATGGTAGAAAATTCCCGTCAATAAAGAAAGTGGAAATACTTAGCGGAATAAATAAGTTTTGGGTTTTTGCCAGTAAATTTTAGAGGTGAACATCATCGTTTGCTTCAGTTTCAATGTTTTTAATAAAATGAAAATGACATCGTTTGGTTTAACAACAAACAACATCGCTTTCATTTAACCTAAAACTACCGCAACCCCCTTCCCCCTTCATCGCATTGGACTAATTTTTTTCTCTCTTTTGTCGTCACCATCCTTGCCCTCCTCTCTGTGCCTACCGAAGCCCTATCGTCCTCATCATCTCACCACTTTTCCTTGTCGGGCCACCGTCCTCGGCATCCCAGAGTCCTCATCTCTGTCACTACTGAAGACCCCTTACTCTGTCTCTCATGCCACCTTACATCCTCACCGTCCTCGTCGCATCTATTTCAGGTACTGCTACTGAATCTTTTATTTTCTTTTCTACTTTAAAGCTATTATGGTGTGTCTGTACATGATAGAATGGAAGGTGGCAAATATGTTTAAAAAGGATCCTATTAGAGTTCATTCAACTTCATAAATAGCATTATAGAGTTAGCTTTCGTTTGTATGTACGAATAATACAAGAAAATAAGTTCAATATAATTGCAAGACTATATTGTTTGTATGAGGATAAGTGGTATGAAAATAACACGGTTGTTTTCTTATTAACAGAAAATGATTCAGTACTGATCATAAAAGAAATTATATCAGTACTATAGTACTGATCTCTATGATTATTAATAATTATTTCTGTGGGTCTTCTTTTCCCTAAGATTACCTAATGTTACAAATTGGCTTCATTTATAATAATTAAGCAATTTTATATAAATAATAGATTATAAACTGCTTACATAGTTCGATGGCAATAAGTATCTTAATACAATATGTAGTAGCTATACCTAAAAAATCTTAGTCTTACTCAATCAATTGGCAACATTCACCAAAGATTTTGAGGTTAAAATGCAATTCCAATATAACTATTTCGCAACACATTGACTTTGCGTAAAAAAGAGCCTGATGGATTTGAACTTTGAAATTCTTAAATTGATGTTCATGATGTCTTTGTTTTATCTTGCATACTTTTAAAGATGAAGCAAATTTTTATGCCAATTGTAGTCCTTTTCAAACAGTGATGCATTCCTACTAGTCAACTAATTAGCATCATATGTTTGTGTTTTAGCTTAAATAATAGATTTTCTCTATATGGTATTATATATCAAAACTCAGATTGCCTTTTTTTATTTGCTTGCTTTAATATATTAAAAATATAAAAAAACTATTAAACAAATGTATTATATTAAATATGAAATATTCTTTTTCACAGGCCCTATTTTGTGTTAAAAAGTGTCGCTCATCTTTCTTCTTTTTAGTTTGTAGTTGTCCATCTATCCAAGTAAGTTATCCAACTAATGCTTACCATATGTGTTGCTTTAATGATACGATTCTGATGCGTTTGGGTTCTTTGTGAATGCAGAGGAGGTTTTGATTTTGTGTTGTTGTTTAGAATATTCTTATAATCATTGATGAGTTTTTATGTTCTTCTTTAATAGTCTAAGTATTTATATTTGGGTTTTGTTTGAATCATTGATGGGTAAATGTAAGATTACATAAGTATTTACTGTATGTGGAACGAGTTTGAGATCTTATGGATGATTTGAGGCATAATAAACACCTAGGATTGTATATAGGCTAGAAACCTATAATGCAGCTCCCATGAGGCTTATCGGTGAAAAATTCCGCGAGCCTAGGAGTCACAGCAAGAACTTGCTTTCTCAATTCATATGGTGTAACAATGCCATAAACCTTAATGTTTTTTTAATTCGAACATGGTGTACAAACTTTAATCAAAACATTAAAGAAGTAGTAAGTTGTATAGTTACAAAAAATTATGGATCATTTGAGGCATAATAAACCCTTAGGATGGTATATAGACTGGAAACCCATGATGTAGCTCTTGTGAGGCTTATCGTTGAAAAATTACATAAGCCTAGGAGTCACAGCAAGAACTTGCTTTCTCGATTCATATGGTGTAACAATGCCACATACTATAGTATTGAAATCAATTGTAGATGATTAATTCAAACATAAATACTTTAACTTCAAAATTTTGTGTTGAGAATAGCTTTGATGTGGACTATTAGTGATTTTCTGGCGTATGTTGTGTTGTCTGGATGGAGCACAGCAGGGAAATTGGCTTGTCCTTATTATGGCAATGCTTTTGATGCATTTTATCTTCCAAACAGGGGCAAAACATGTTGATTTGACAACCACAAGAAATTTCTTCCTTCAAATCATTCATTTACACATAATAAACAAAAGTTTATTAAGAATACGATGGTACAAACACCTCCTCCCCCTTACAAAGCTGGTGAAGAGATATTGCAAGAGATTGATAAATTAGGGTTACTGAAAGTTATAGAACTTGAAGCTGATGAAGTTAATACAAGCATTAGTAAAAACTTTGGTTAGAGAAAATGAAGCATCTTTTGGGATTTGCCATCTTGGAAAACTAATTTGATACGTCATAATCTAGATGTGATGATACTGAAAAAACTATTTTTGACAATTTGTTCAATATCATAATGAACATTAAAGGGAGGACAAAAGATAATGCAAAATCAAGAGCTTATTTGAAACTTTTTTGTAGAAGAAATGAGTTAGATAAAGATATTCGTACTAGTAAATATCTAAAAGCATGTTACATTTTGGACAAAAAACAAAAGGAAATTTTGTGTGAATGGTTGAAAAGTCTAAAGTTTTTCGATGGTTATGTTTTAAACTTGGCAAGGTGTGTGGACGTAAGGATGTACAAATTATTTAGGATTAAAAGTTATAATTCTCATGTGTTTATGCAAAGGCTAATTTCAATTACATTTTAAGAGTTTCTACCGAATAAGATTTGGGAATTTATAACATAATTAAGTTTGTTTTTCAAAAGTTTAACATCATTTGAAACAAAGTTGGCTTAAATGGAAAAATTAGAAATGGAAATTCCAGTAATTTTGTGCAAATTAGAAGGGATTTTCCTCCAAGCTTCTTTGACTATATGGAACATCTACCTGTGCATTTATCACACGAGGCTAAACTTGCTAGTCTAGTTCAATATCAATGGATGAATCCATTTGAGAGGTAATTATAATAAATATTTAAATTGAAATAATAACATATTTTAATAACAGAATTGTAATAACCCTATTCGCTAATGTAGACATTTGCATCACTTGAAGAAAAATGTCAAAAATAAGGCTAGAGTTAAAGTTCGATATGTAATGTTTATTTAGTGAAGGAAGCAAGTGCATTTTGTTCACATTATTTTGAGCCCTATATGCACGCAAGAGAAGGAAAAGTTCCTTATAATGACGGTGGGGGAGGAACAGGTGATGCTGATGGTAACTTATCAATTTTCACATATCCTGGATGAACATATGGATGTTCAACAAAAAGAATATTAATAGAGGAAGAAATAGAGGTTGCCTATAGTTACATTTTATTGAACTGTCAAGAGGTTCAACCTTTCGTGCAGTAAGTTAAAATTGATTTTGAAATTGATTATTTGGGCTTCGAAAGTTAGTGTTATTCACAACTAAAATACATAATAATGTTTTTAGATTATACAAGAAATGGTTACACGAGCTAATGTCGAAGAAAACATAGGATGATATCAATAAAGAAGTTGAAAGACACTTTCCTCGATGGTTCGAGAAATATGTAAGTTTTCACTTACAATTATTGAAATGATTGAATTATAAGATTAAAGTGTTCAAAAGACATTATACTATTTGATATGATAATTTCTTTTTTGTAGGCTTCAGAAAATCCAATAGAGAACAAGTTCATATGTGATCTTGCGAAAGGACCTTTGTGAATTGTTAAATCGTATCTAGTGTATTTCATTAACGAATATAAATATCATACAGAATATCATAGTTATAGCATGGCAACAGTAAATAGTAGGGTTTGCATACAAGGAGAATAGATGGATTACTGTAGTAAAATTATTGAGATACTTAAAATTAAGTACCTTGCATTGCCAATAAAGTGGAGTGTGATATTTAAGTGTGACTGGTTTGATCCAACTCCTAATGTTGGTACAAAAGTGCATAGCCGATACAATCTAGTTGAAATCAATCAGCGAAGAAGATTTAAACAATTTGAACCTTTCATATTGACGATGTAAGTGATTCAGGTATATTATGTCCCTTTCTTAACTGACGACGAGATAAGTCAGATTGGTTGACTGTTTGCAAAGTTAAACTTAGAGGTGTTTTTAAATCATATGAAAAAAAAGTGAAGCGTTTTAGGAAGATGTTTATGAAATAAATGCATTTGTTACATATGACGAGAACGAACCTTTAAACGATCCAAATAATGAATATGTTGAAATTTCATCTGGAGAGGATAAGGAGGGTGAGAGCGATTTACAATTATTGATTTACAATTAAGTGCTGATAGCGATTAATTTGTATTTGTAATAGAATATTATATTCAACAAATCAATTATTGAATCAACAATATATTGTTATATATTGAATTGAAATTGATATATTGTACCTTCAGCTACTACACATGCATATGGGGCGTCACTTTCTGTACCTGCTACTACACCATCCACCACCGCTATACCAACAGAGATATCAAGGGTAAACATTACGAATGAAGGATGGTGGCCTCTAGCCTGAAGCTGAGGGAGTTGATGGAAGAACTTACATTATAATTGTCAACAATCTATAAGTGAAAATATATGAAGCACCATATGTTTATAATTAAGTTATAGGTTTATATTTAAAAATGAAATAATTTTGTTTTTTATTTTAGGTTGATTCCGTCTGGATCGTACTCAAGAAACATGACATCCAAGTTCAAGAAGAAGAGTCATCTTGAGGGTTATATATGGAAGAATATCTCTAAGGCGATAAAGGATTTTTATTATTAAGAGTTTGAAGTACAAAAATTATATTTTTTGTAATTAATTTTTGTACAGTAATTAGATAAATATTGTAGGTTATAAGTACTTATAGTATGTTTTTTCTTTTTTCAAAAAGAATTTTTTGGGATTCTGAATTTTACGTAGTTATTTATAAAGTATGGGAGAGATGAGCTCGAACACGTTATAGAGACTTTGTTGGTACGATATACAAGACTAGTGTATGACCTCCATATATTTATGAAGAAATATGGAGTTATTGGCAGCAATATTAAACATCACCCTAGGCAATGTCCATTTCAGAACATAATTCTGCCAGCAAGCGTGGAGGACTAGGGGGAGAGAGTCTTCCAGTACATACTGGAGGATCTATTACCCACCAAGAGCATGCAAAGAGACTTGTAAGTATCTACACTTAACACTTATATTTTGATATTTTTACTTTAATGTATTTCAATTTAATTTGACATTTGAATTTTGGAATGAAAATATGTGTATTATGGAGAATGATAATTTTATAAATGTCTAGTGCCATATACGGTTGTTTTGTTGAGTTACTTTCTTTGTTCAACAAGGGATAAATATCATAAAAATATAGCAAATTCTGCCAAAATTTTTGTAAATTTTAGTTCACTTATAATGTTTTGTTCTGATGTAGGAAAAGTTTAGTAGGTAATCTACATCCAATGAAGTCCATAAGTTTCGGAGCATAGTATAAGCACTGGCAACTCAGTTGCAACAGTCGATAGAGTACATAGCCCAACTTTATAATGAGATGGATGAGTTAAAGGGGAAGGGCAGAACCTCATCGTAACATTCAGAGTATCTGCATTCACCAAATGAATAGCGTAGTTGTAGTCATTTTGTATGAATTAAATACTTATTGTTGTAGATAGCAATTTTTTATTATCAATTAAGATAATTTTTTACTTTATATTTTCAATCAACTTTTTATTTTAACAAATTAAATATGGAAACAAATCAAAAAATTATCAACAGATAACTAATAATTGTATAAATTATTCATCAATCTTAAGATTATCAAGTAAAATTAAATGCAAGGAAAAATTTTAAAAAACAATATCAGTAAATTTACTGACGGAAAAATAAAATTTGTCAATAAAATGCAATAAATTTACCGACGGACCACTAAGATCCATTGGTAAAATTAGTCATGAATTTACCGATGGAGGAGCCTTATCCGTCGCCACATTTACTGACTGAATCAAACCTTCCATTACTAAATTTACCAACGACACAAAAATTACCGTCACTAAATATAGCGACAGAACAGAAAATATCCATCAGTAAATTAGCAACAGAAATTTTTTACTCCATTGCCAATTATTACCTACGGCTACTTATTCGACGACTACTTCCGTCGTTAACTTAGCTTGCCGATGGAAAACCTTCATATTCTGTCGGTAATTTCCACCGCTAAACCCTATTTTTCTTGTAGTGCAATTGAATATAAGATATAAACTAACACTTGGTACTCTCTTTGTGGGAGACATATAGGGGGGTAGGAATTCGTCTTCTTAAACCTTAAAGAAGACAATTGATGAGATTGCAAAATTGTATGGGTTACTTAAACTCCTACTTTCATAAGAGGTATAAAATACACTCCATGATAGAAGGTCAATATCACGTGTTATTTGATAGGCATTAGCCTCTACCACTCGAAGACGCAAAGATTATTAACAAGGCTCTATTAGTTGTTAAAATTTAAGATAAGCAGGCCCGTAGGTTTTTAATATTTTTTCCTTTTTCAAAATCTAACATATTTTAACTTGATTTTTTGTAGTTGCAAGTACAAATATCCTTTATTGGATACAACAAAGGTGGACAAGAGAAGAGCGTAACCCCTAACCCCTTCTATAAAAACTAATGGTGTGCAAGTGGCTTTTATGTAATTAGTAAGTTTTTTGGGTTTGTCTTTTGAGTCTAAGTCCCTATTATAAGTTCAACGCAACAAAAGAAGAGTAGATAAAGAAACTTGGCATTGGTTATGTAGGAGACCAAGCCTTAATTAATTGGTCCTTAATTGGTTGCACATATAAGCTAGATAAATTAGAGTGCCATAGAGATTGTAGTTAGTATATACAGCATTTCCAAAGACAATTATATAAATAATATGCCTTTTATTTTTGTGTAGAAAAAAATCTAATAGCATATTTATATGTGATCCATATAGGAAAATTGGGTGAACTACAAGATATCAATGATGGAGTTGATCTATCATGCATGGTTTAATGTTTGAACAGATTTTGAGTAAAAAGAAACAATGGACAGATTAACTTTCAGCTATTGAAGAAGAAAAACAAAGTGAGGAGAAGAAGAAACATAGTAGATGAGAAAGATTTTCTCATATATTAAAAAGGATACAAAATGACCCAATATATACAAAGCTAAGCATGGAAATTATGTGCTTGTAAAAATAAAAAATACAACTCATTATTTACACCTCATCATAAAGATTGATCTAAAATATCTACACCTAATCAAAGAATAACAAACTTAACTACTATGAGAGAGAAAGTTAGAAAAAAATGTTGATGAGGCTTTATATTTCAACATCCCCTCCTCAAGTTAAGGCCTAGTAACAATCACAAAGGCCTAACTTGGAAATTAACTTGTTAAACAATGGAGCACTGAGAACCTTTGTGAAAGAATCTGCCAATTGCTGAGATGAAGAAATCTTTTAAGGTGAAATGAAGCCTAGCTTGAATTGTTTCCTCACAATGCGACAATCAATATCTAGATGTTTGATTCTTTAATGAAAAACTGGGTTGGCTATTATATGTAATGCAGCCTGACCGTCACAGTGAAGAGGTATAGGAACTGATTATAGAATTTGAAAGTCTCTCGGGATATATGATATCCATTGCAATTCACATACCGTTGATGCCATGGATCTGTACTCTGCTTTAGCTGAGGACTTTGACACTATTGTTCGCTTCTTTGTTTTCCAGCTAATAAGAGAATTTCCCAGAAAAATGCAGTATGCTATTAATGATTTTCTATTATCAATACAATAGCCCCAATCTGCAGCGCAGGAAGCTTCTAATCTCATGGAATTGTTTTCTTAAAAATATAAACCTAAGGAAGGATTGTTCTTGATGTATCTCAAAACATGTAGGGCATTTTTCAAATGAAACTGCCTAGGATCATGTACATATTGGCTAAGTTGTTGTGTAGCATGAGCCAAATTAGGTCTTGTATATCCTCAATGGAGTAATCTCCCCACTAACTGTCTTTATGAATAGGGATCTTCTAATTGTGGACCATCATTAATACTCATCTTGTACCCCTTCATTAATTATGTAACAATAGGTTTACTTCCCATTAACCATGTATCATGAATTAAGTCTAGAGCATATTTCCTTTGGTTAACATAAATACCATCTTCAAATCTTGTGATTTCTAAACCAAGGAAGTACTTTGCATGTTAAAGATCTTTGATGGTAAATTTATCATTCAGAAAAGATTTTACTACTGCAATCTCTTCTTCAGAATTTCCTGTAATCAAAACATCATCCACATACACTAGCAAAGCTAGAAATATATTGAATTTAGAAAGGATAAAAAGGAAATTATCATCAGATGATTGCTTAAAACCATAATCTTGTAATTATGATGTCATTTCTGTGTTTCATTTGCTAGAGGCTTGTTTGAGCCCATAAAGTGATTTCCTTAATTTACAAACTTGAGTTGGTTTAGCCTTGTCATATCCTTCTGGTAATGCCATAAAAACTTCTTCATCTAAATAATCATGCAAAAATGCATTGTTAATATCAAGTTGGTGTATACTCCATGACTTTGATGCTGCAATGGCAAAGAAAATTCTGACTGTTACCACCTTAGCCATAGGTGTAAAACTCTCATGAAATTCTACCACTTCAACTTGATTGTAGCCTTTTGCTACCAATCTTGCCTTGAATCTATCAACTTTCCCACTTTCCTTTAATGTCACTTTGAATACCCACTTACAGTCTATAGGCTTCTTGTCTACTGGTAATTCAATGATCTCCCAGGTTTTGTTCTTTTCTAAAGCCTCAATCTCTTCATTCATAGCTTTTACCCATCTTAGATTGACCTTTACTTCCTGGTATGATGTTGGCTCCTGCATTTCAGATAAATTTGCAACAAAACATATATGAGCATTTGATAAGTGTTTCGGTACAATGTATGGGTAGGTAAAAGGAGTGTATTTGGTTAGTTTATTGACATTTAGAGTTTTTGGCAGCTTGGTATACTATGCTCAATGTTTGACACATAATCATTCATCCAATTTGGAGGTTTTCTCAATCTTGTACTATGGATAACAGGAGTTGTTTCAGGTGTAGGTGTAGGTAAGCGTAAATTACTAATTTTCAGTTGATCATCATCAGTCTTAGGTTTTGCTTGTGTATGCTCAATAGGATTATCAAATATAACATCCTCCTCAATGGATTCGTTTGGGTTATCAAGTGTAATAGGTAAAGGAATTTGATTGTTTGGGGCCATAATGACATAATCTTCCTTGGTTTTAAAAGGATAAATATGTTCATGAAATGTAACATCTCTAGAATCAATCATTTTGTTATTGTCTAGATCATAAAGTTTAAAACCTTTTGCCCTGGTGAGTTCCTAAGAAAATTCTCCTAAAAGCTCTCAGAGAAAACTTGTCTTTGTGAAGCAAGGTATTTATTGCAAAACATAGATATCAAAAAAATTTGAGGTTATCATAGGAAGGTTCTTTTCTGTGCAGAATCTCATAAGGAGTTTTCCAATTTAGGATAGTTGTAGGTAGTCTGTTTAAAAGAAAAGTGGCATGTAAAATGGCTTCCCCCTAGAATTTTATTGGAATGCTAGACTGAAACATCAAAGATCTGGCTAATTGGAGTATGGATCTATGCCTCCTTTCTACTATCCTATTTTGCTAGGGTGTGTAAACACAGGTTTTTTTCATGTATAACCCCAGACTCAATAAGAATCTGCTGACATTTCTCCCCCACAAACTCTAATCCATTATCAGTTTATGTTTCTTGACTGACTTCTCAAATTGATTCTTAGCCATGACAATAAAATTCTTCAAAATGGATGCAGTTTAACTCTTATTTCTCATCAAAAAAAGTCCATGTACATCTACTTAGATCATCTTCCACAATAAGGAAATAATGTGCTCCTGTTATGCTAGGATGTTTAAATGGTCCCTATATGTCAACATTGATTAATTCAAGAATATCATTTGCATTACTACTGCTTTGTGGAAAAGGCAATCTAGTTTGTTTTGCAAGAGTAAGCACATACCTTGTATGAATGGGATTGATATTTCTGTTGATTGCAGTGTCTGAAGGATGCCCTAATCTTTGGTGCCATGTAGGAATATTTACATCAACTACATTATTTAAACAACAAACATTTGCTCCACTAGGTACTAGATTGAGAAAATTACAATATCTATGAATAACTTCTGGTGTGTATGAACTGTAATCAAGTATCTATAGGTTTCCCTTCAATTTCCCCACTTTAAGGACTCTATTAGTTTAGGTCCTGAAAAATGCAAAACTTAGGGTAAACACTACAACACAAGAATTCCCTTTAAGCCAATTTACTTACTAACAGCAAGTTATGTCTAAAACTAGGAATATACAGAACATTTCTTAACTTAACATTATCATGTAAAATCATATCACCATATGACTTGACTTGTTTAACAATTCCCTTAGGTAAATGAACAAGAATTTTTCTGATTACTGGTTTTTGTGAGGTGAATGAATGTTTAAATGCACATATAGGCGTTGTTTGGTTGGCATGGATTCTTATTTAGGAAAGTAATCTTTTTCCTAAAATTTATATTATCATGTTTGGTTTATTTTTTTGAGTAGTTAGGAAAGTAAAAACTTTCCCAATCTAGGAAAGGTAATAGCACTTTACTTGAATTCTAAATCTCATCACCCCCTTGGTGTTTAGATTACTTTCCTCAAGAATTTAATCTAAAAAACACTTTAGCCAATTCAACCCTTCCTTCTCTCTCAACTCTACGACAGCTCTTTTATAATAATAAGGAATTTAATAATAATAATAATAATAATAATAATAATAATAATAATAATAATGATGATGATGATGATGATGATGATGATGATG
>JANQAP020000080.1:2000535-2017031 GCA_026874005.2 Erythroxylum coriaceum
TAAAAGTTCGGTTGATTACATTGTTTGTATCAAATGATTATTAAACAAAGTGTAACATTTTGGTTATTGATTTTCTGCAATTTATGTTTGTGGTTTTAAAAAAAATTATATCGACTTTTAATTGTTAAATGATGTGGCACACTACCCTCGCGGGGCACGGATTCGGATATCACTATCGATGTCGGGTTCGGGTCCAGCGGGAGTGGGGTGTTACAGTACATGTTGTACCATTCGTTAACTTCAACGAAAATGAAAAAACCTAAGAGAAATGCAATGCACACTTATTGGAAACTAAAGGAAACTAACACTTTACTATAAAAAGCTAGTCATCTCTTTCCATCCATAGACTTTAAGCTTTCCCTGAAAAATACAAAACATTGCAGAGAAGTTGAGAGTTCCAACCAAGCTTCCATCACCCTTCCATCACCCTCGGTAACCCATTCATGAACTTAAACAAAAAGGAAAAAATGTACAAGAAATGCAATTCAAACTGAAATTGAAAGTTATTGCATTAATTGCTTAATAAAATTAATCCCAACAGCATTCTATTGTTGTTTAGTTCACAAATATCACAAAATTGTTCAGTTCACTAACAATTAAATGTTAAGTTTACATTTTTTCCTTTCCCTTTGAAGATGCAGTTTGACTTTGTTGGCTTGGATTCACATGCGCAGTAATAGCTTCCTTCCTCTTTATTGATTTCTGCCTAAGGTTTAGTAGTCTCTGACTTCTCCTTCCAGGCTATAGATAAAATGCAAATGTTTGTTAAGCTGTATGAATTAATTAATGTTATGTAAGGATGTAAAAATTTAACATTTACATTTAGTATCTGCAACCCTGTGGTTTCATTTAAGTATACCCCATCCCTTCCATCCATTTCTTGATCTTCCTATTTGCTTCTTTTTGAAGAGAAGAGTATATGACAGGCCTTTTTCCTATAATTTTCACTTAAGAGTTTGGACTACATCTGTCAACTGCCAATATCCTTAATCTACTTCCATCATCTGCAAAACCATAACCAGGCCCTCTTCTCCATTTGGTTTGGTTCTTGGCGGTGGCGTTTGAAGATGTACAAATATTTGTTGTTGTTTCTGAAGCACCTCCAAGTGTTGGGAGAACAATTGAGGTTGTTGCATTTGCCCTCCCACTTACATGAGTAGTACTTAAGGTGTTGATAGTATCTAAAGCAGTTGTGGCACCAGTAGATACAAACACAATAGTAGAGGTAAAAGCAGAGGCTTTTGTTCTTCTTTTACCTTTCTTTCCCCTTTCAGTGTTGGATGTAGATTTAGAGGCACTGACTAGGGTCTCAGTGTTGTTTTTAACTATGGATATGTTTACGAGGGTTGACTGTAAGTTTGTTGTGTGTTGCTCCATATGGAAATCAGTTGACTGGTCTGGGTTCGAATTTTGAAACTGGGCTGGAACCAGTCATTGATAACATTGATAACAGAATAAAAATACCTAGAAGATTACCACTACTATGGAAAAAAATCTTAGATGTACCATAAAAAGAAAAAACAGCTTAGAAATTACCTCTCAAACCTTCCAAAGACAACCTCTTTTTTTATGTTCTTCTGTATAAAAGTGGCTACATGTAATGATCATGCCCCTCCTAGACATATGGTCAACATTTTGCTTTTTGTTTACTTTTGTATTCTTTTGAGGCTTATCAATGCCTTTTTTCTAACTATTTTGGGCCTACCAGGCCCTCGTTTAAATTTTGGTGGCCTAATAGTTTCTTCATTGCTAATGGTCCAGTCCTTCATAGCAGGTATCGGTTGAATTGCCTTCTCATATGCTTTGAGATATTCAATCTTCTATAACCAACTAGAACTGTACTCTTCAATATTAACCTTATTGTCTCTAATAGCACATATGGCATGTGCACAAGGAATACCAGAGAGGGTATATCTCCTATAAGAACATATTTTGTTATGAAGCCTCACCATATATATGTTCTGTCCATGATCAATCTCATACCCTCCTTCTCCATTATGATGCACTAGACAATGTTGAGCAATCATGACACTCTTCTCAATTGCTTCCCATATTCTTGGCCCTAAATTACCCTTCCAATTGGTAGCCTCTTTCCTTTTTCTCACAATTCTTTTCATCAATTCTCTTCTAAGATGCTCAAATAACCCTAAAACTGACATTTTCCTTGCATCAACCAGAGTCTTATTGAAGGCCTCACATAAGTTATTGTCAACCAACTCAGTCACAGAATCTTCCCTCTGGAAAGCCCAACATTATTGTTGAACTGGTGCATAACTCTCAATATCTTATACTGCCTTTTGGTTCTTGGCTCTAAGCTTATCCAAATTTTCTTCATATTCCCTTACTATGAAGGATTTTGCAATTTTCTAAAAGTGCTCCTTCATCTCTTCCCCTTTATGTCCTCTTTCATGCCAGTTGACATAAATATGTCTAGCACAAAACCTGTGCTCAGCATCTGGACACAAATTGGCAATGGCTTTATCAATTCCCTACAATGGAAAACATAACCATTTGAATAAGCATGTGGACACAACTCTATATATTTCTTAAAAGTTACACTCTCAATGAAAGTAAAAACAAGATTAATATGAAACTTTTACCTTTTGTTGGTCAATCATTATAGTCCAACCAATTCCGGAGCCCAAGTGAGGTAAATCTTCTTTCAGCCTTTCAATGAACCACTTCCATATGAGTTTTGACTAAACTTCAACCATAGCACAAGCAACAGGAAATATTTGATTGTTTCATCTCTTGCCACAGCACATAAAAGTTCACCTTTAGTTTTGGTTTTTAGCCAACATCCATCTAGGCCAAGAAAATGCCAGCATCTATGCCTAAACACATGTTTAATAGCTTCTAAACATATGTACATTCTTTCAAATATAGTTGGAGATGTTGGAATTGACCGAGACACTATCAATGTAACAGTGCTTCCTAGGTTGGTCTACCTAATCACTTCAACATAAGACCAAAGCTTCTCAAACTCCTCTTCACTGTTGATCACAACACTGTCTACTATTTTTTTTCTTTGCTCTTCTCACCATACTCATAGACAATTCAACACCTAAACAATCCTTAACATAAAATTTTATATCATTATTCTTTAAAAATGGCTCCCTTTTAAACTTATCCTTCAACAAGTCAGCTAAGATGCTGGAATTCATCCTAGGATTTATATATATCCTATTACAGTCATGACTGTTCCTGAATTTCCTAACTTGAAATGACTATAGCATCCCATCAACCTCCATATTTGTATCATCTTCATTCTCCATATCTGCATCATTTTCATCCTCCACATTTGGCACATTGTCTAAATTACCTACATTACCTCCAAACCTTCATTATTGACATCCTCACCATTATCTTCAACTATATTACCCTGATTAACCTCATTACATTCATCCTCAATCACTTCAATAGAGGTATCCACACCATGTTCAATATAAATATCAATACCACCCGTACCAATCATCTGACTAACCATATCTAACACACTAGCATCATCTTGTACAACTCTCAAACCATTACATAGTTCAAAACTAGGCATAAGATAAAATATCTTTTTCACATTGTTATACCCACTTCATCATACATAACATTGTCACCTATATTAACAAAACATCCTGTATGGTGAAACCTCAAAGTTACTTCATCAAATGTCATTTTGCCAAACCGAAAAAATCAACTCCAAGAAAGCAAAAATACTCAATCAGAATGTTGAAAGTAAACACTGAAGTGAAAGTGAAAAATTCAAGCCTAGCACAGCACTTGATGCTTAACATATTCATAACAATTCCATCAACTAACTTACTAAGTTCTATTGATTAAGGTACGTTGCGTTCTTTACACCTGTGAATCGAGAAACATGTTCTCACTATGGCTCCTAGGCTCGTAGAATTTTTCACCTATAAGCCTCATGGGAGCTACATCACTAGTTTCCAGCCTATATACCTACCTAATAGTTTATTATGCCTCAATGTTTAAAAAATATCCATATTAAATGTAATCCTTATTTAATTCAATTGTTACATCAACTTTAAGTTACTAGTAATTAGAGTCTTTCAGATTTAAGTTACTACTGGAATAACAAAATCAGAACTTTATGTTATCACTAATAATATCAGAGTATTGCAAACAACAACATAAAAACAATACATCAACTGCAATTAAAAAATACACACTTATACGACAAATACTCCAACTAATAAAGAAAAAAGGATGTAGGAGGGTAACGGAATTAAAAGCATCAAATTAAGATTTTGCACCTACCAATCAGAGCACAATAGAAAAGTCGTTTGTCGTAGTAGTTACCCATTCTGCAACTGACCATTTTCGGTAGAAGATGAAACTAATGCCAGTTTGCTTTTGCCCATCTCCTTCATACTATCTTCCTCAGACTAATCTAACCTCAAACTTCTCTAACCTCAGACTTCTTTTTACCGCTCTAACCTCAAACATCTCTGAATCAAATTTTTACCGCTCTTAAGTTTAATGGCTAATACTTTAATTTTAGGACTTACCTTAGTTTCAAGAGATGATGCGTAAACCAGGCAAGCTAACCCCTTCAATGAAGACTGGAACGCGGATCATAGGACAGTGAAGATGCGTTAACAACCAACACAAACCCTTTAATAAATGATAAAATACGGATCTAGTGAGGGAAATCATTGGTGAAGATGCGTGAACCAGGCAAGATAACCCTTGTATGAAGACTGGAGTGGAATGGCCAATGGTGAAGACACATCAGAGAGGGGACTGACGATGAGATTTTAAGATTTTCTATAACTTTTTGATTTCTTTTTTTTTACTTTACGAAATTTACAAAATTTACGAAAATTTACAAAATTTTAGGGTTAAAACTTAAAACCTTTTACTTTTTTATATGTGGCATTTAAAAAAAGTAATGTTGACACGTTGTTGTATTTAACGGCACGTGTAAACACATCCTAATTTTTGTCTAAAAAAGTTTTAAATTGAGCAGACTCGTAAAATTTTAGCCTTTCATTAAGTAGGTTTCAAGTTTAAGTCCCAAATGATCAAACTCAAAAAGTTTAAGCCCCAATTTGGGTTTTTAGCCTTTTAATATATGCTTATAGGAGATTGGTTCTGAAGATAAGTAGTGGGAATAAGATGAGATTTGAAAGGTTCAGATCTCATAACAATATATCCAATTAGAACTATTGCCTTTATTGATACATTTGATATATAGTTGAAAGGCTACAAGCTATTGAAATATTCACTTTCATGATGAATTCAAAGAGTTTATTTTGGAGATGATTATGAATTTATCCTGTCTGTAAAAACGTCAGAAGAAGTATAGTTGTCCTCTTCAGTAGGAGTATGTGAAGACATATTGATCATAAAGAACAATAATTCTAACTTTCAATTGTTGAAAATATAATTGTTTAAGAACAACTCTTATTGGGTAGGAAAAGGTAACAACTTAATTCTGAGAATTAAATCTATAGAGATAGATTGAAAGTTGCTTACCTATTCTAACTCCAAATATATAAATAATGTTCTAAATATGTTTAGTATTTGAGATATTTGATACTTATGAAGCATTAATGACATCTATTATTCTATGTATGTGTTGATATTTGAGTTCAAGTTGATAAGGATATTACATTACAAGTAAATCCTAATTAAGATTTATTTTACTTAGAACAATACTTTATGATTGGAAAGGTTCCAATATAGCAATGGTTGCTAATTAAGCCATAATACATTTTTCATTTAGTGGAAATGATTAATTGGATCCATAAGTTCTTTAATGAACTTGATATAGTTCCTCGCATTATTTATGACAGTAATGTACTATAGAATATTAGAGCCATTGGGCATGCATCAGGAGCTAATGTCTCATTAAAGATTTAAGGATGTATTTAGGCAATTTTTCTTAATTATGATGATAATTAAGATAGTAGTGCTCAATATAGAGAATCTTGTAAAATTCTCTAATTAAGCCATTATCCCAGTTATAGTATAATCATCATAGGGTAATATGATATAAGATACTTAAACGATTGGCTTAGTGCAAGTGGGAGATTATTGGTTTATGCCCTACCCCAATCAATTTTATTATAGTTTAGTAACAATTATTTAAAGGCATTCTTTATCATGTACATGTTTATATGTATATGATAAAATCCATAGGATAATTATACATTGCAAATAACATTATAATAAGATTATAACTATGAGATTTGTATTGCATTTATATATTATTCTTAAATTGTTCTTAGTCATTGTTCTATTAAGCTTGGACATTAATAGAATACAAAAAGACTACACACGTTATGTTTTTCCTTATGAAGGAAGTAGTTAATCTCATAAGCTAAAGTATGGAGATACTTAAACAAATGTATAGGTACCTGTTAAAGAACAAGTTCACTGATCAGACCTAATATGAAAAAATTATTGGGAACATTAATTGTATTTCTATGAAATTCTCATTGTGATGATTGTATAAGTCATCCTTTGACTTAAGGTTCCTAAAGTTATCTTGTATAGGAATTGCTATATTTTGATACTACTTATAACCTATTTAATCATGGTTCAGACAATCGGTAGTCATTGGATGTAACATGAACTATATAGAGGAAGTTGTGTGATCAAGATATGATTCATCACCCTAAAGTAATTAAGGAGAATGTTTTTTGTTCTCAATTAATATTAATTTAGGAAATCTTTGGCCAAAGTAGAATGACGTTTTGTAAATAATTTAAAAATATCATTAATTGAATCGATAATTAATAACAGAGAACTAATATGATTAGACTAAAAATATAGTAGACATTAATTTCATGCTCTATGTCTAATATGAACATTAGTTGATGAAAGGATTGAATTATACAAAAAAATCATTCACAGAAAGGTTAGTCAAAATCACTTTGACATTTCTAAATATTTAGGTAGTCATGATGCATTGCTAGCCACCAATCATGATCTATGATTATAAATTGTTTAATTAGAGAATTAAAGATAAATTAAAAGAAATTTTAATTTATCTAATTATAATTATGAATTATAATTATAATTTATAATCATTGTCAACATATTTAAGAACCTAATAGGTCTCAAACAAAAGAAATGAATTTAAATGAGCAAAGATATTTTTGATTAAGCTGGATTTGATTGTAAAGTTTGAGAAATTTTATAATTAAATAGATATTTAATAAATAAGGATCAATATGAGATATTGAACCTCATTTAGGCATAATTGGTATTTAATTATAATTATTTGTAATTCTAATTAAAGTTTAATTTAAAATAGAATTTAATTTCAATTAAATTATTAAAATGTTCAAAACCTATTATAAATAGACTTAAGCTCTAATGAAGCTAGGATTTCTTGCTTAATCCTCTCTGTAAGAGTTACAGAGTTCTCTTAACCTATTCTGTAGATAATGTTAGAGGCCGGCCGGACATTTGTATGGCTGCGATAGTTGAGAGGATCATTTTCGGAAACAATTTGAAGGGTACAATAAACAAATTTATATTCATACTTTGATTTACGTGTTAATCAAATTTAATACAGGTTTTGAATCTAATCAGAATTAATGAAATTGATTTAAATTAATAATTTATTATAATTATCTTATTTTTAATTAGTTTGATTCAAATTTGAGAATTGAGCAAAGTTTTTGTATTAATAACGTTTGATTGATCCACATCTAATGTTAATACATATGTATTTATCTTTATTTTTAACAAAAAATTAATAGAAAGAATGCTTTTAAAAATTAAAAACTACAAATTTTTTTAAGAAATTAAAGATTAGAGAGATTTTCTAAAATTACTTAAAATAAAGAAATTTTTATAAATTTTATTTCTTTTACCTTTTTTACATGAGGTGTTTAAATTTTTTAATTTCTAGTATTATAATATAAAACCTCTTCCAATAATTAATCATAAAGCAATTATGATGTTGGCAATTTGTCTTATTAATTTAACGTGGCAGATGAGCTAACATAATAACTATTAAATTCTATATAACAAATAGAATTAAAAGAGTTTTTAATCATATAAGGACAGCAACAAACCTTGTAAAATAGTTCACATTCATTTATTTTTAAATAGAAAAGAGTTCCAGCTTTTTTTGCGAGAGATTGTCGGTTAGTACATCTTGTCAGAAGCACTAATTAAAGCATAGGTACGTAGAACGGTAGGAAACCACTAATTAAATGTTTAGTTGAGAATTTGCATAAAAGAATATTCCCCTTCGATACCACAAAAAATTGAGATTTGGTAATTAGTATTGTAAACAAAGACTAGGCATGCGCCTTCGATACTACATAAAATTGAGACCTTCAAAGTAGATTAGGTAACTAGTCATAGAGTGCTTTTAATTGCTTCCGTCTTTTCCTCCAATTGCAATTGTCTTCTAGTGTGTCATGATCATCTACGTCAAATTAGGAAATTTATGTTATATAGTCTTTTCAATTCATTCAAATGTGACCCAATTATTTCAATTTTAATAAAATCGTATATAACAAGGGTGTGCCACAGTTACTTATATCTTTTCATTCTTCTTAATTGTTTTTGTTAATTTTGTTATCTAGGCATGTAATTACGCCAGCTGTTGCTGTCCTGGTGATGAAATTGGTACTTTTTATATTTAATAGATCAGAAGTCGTGTATCTTTTAATTAGCATTGTAGCACATATAATAATCAAATTAGTTAAATGAGCAGGTGAACGACTAGTGTTGTTATTCATGATGGTACATAGATATAATATGAGTTAGATGAGGTGCAAATACGATATAGTGTTGCATATTTTGTCTTTACGTAAGACAAAGTTAAAATGTTACTATCAACAACAATACTATTACATAAGTTTTAAGAAACTACCCGAATGAAGACAGATTAAACAACCATATAACACTAATTTTTTGAGAATTGATTTCTAGTCGTCTTCCTACCAATTCTTTTTTTTTTTCCCCCCTTGGTCAGTGAATAATTAGCTCCATTTACATTGATTTTTTTTATCCAACCTTCTCCTAACAAAAAGAAAGTATAAGAGAGTTCTTATGATAAATTTTTTAAATGATTGTCGCAAATAATAAATTTTACAAAAGGATTCTATTTAAAGTAATGAACTTTAATTTTTTTAAAAGAGAATCACTAAAGGAATTAGTTCATTAATAGTATAACCAATGTAATTTTTTAATACATAAAATAAAATACCTTAATTTTAAATAACAATCAATTCCGATATACTATTTAATATTGTTTGATTATATTAATTATATTTAAAGATTGTTTAAATTAAAATTTACAAAACCTCTTTTATAAATATTTAACTACTATTAGTTTCTTATTTTAGGTTTTCATATAATATAGAAAATGAACTTATTCAAGTAAAAGATCATCATTTTATTGTATAATCCAAATATTAAAGTTTTAGGTCTCTTTATATGTAGATAACCATTACGTAGTTGAATATCACTTTGTAGACATAAACGAATATGTGAGCGTAATAATAGAAATATATATAGTTAATGATTTATTTGGATATATTACCTTTTATAGTGCAATTGTAGTTTATTATTTATTTCTTTTTATTTAATAGGTAATGACTCGTATAACTTTGCAAAGTTAAATAAATTATTATTCGTAAATTCATGCTAAATTATTTTATTTTTAGAAATAGAAGTAAAACATAATTAATTATCATAAATATATGCATTTATTGATAAATTCATATACTGAAAACTTCAATCTGATTAGATCTTTGGGTGCCATATGAAACACAGGCTACTGTAGGTATATACTTTCACTTTCCTTCCGTAGTTTTGAAGATATAAAGATCATATTTCATGAATTGGAATTGTAAAAGAAAACCTGTTTTCCTTCTAATAATATATAATATATTCTTTTTACTCATCATAATTCGCAGACCTTGCAATATATTCTTTTTACTCATCATAATTCGGAGACCTTGCATCACTGTCTAAACCAAACGATAATGATCAACATGAGAGGCGCGCGAATTAGAAAATATTGAATGTGCTTTAGTTACGAAAACTTTCATAGCCCATACTTTTTATCTACGATTTCTATAAACATCGTCTACAATTTTTAGCTACGAAAAATTGGCACCTCTTTATATAATGAAGTAGAAACATAACAAATAGCTACAGGAAATGTTTTTCGAACAATTGACTACATTTTTTTCAAAGCCTATTGTCTACTTTATTATAGTGGTTGTCACCACTATTCATCGTGCTATTGTTAATGGTTACTTGTTTTCGCCATCATATGGTAGTGGCTATTAATTGCCTAGACCGTCTCTTATCTATTGAAGCTATCTTCATAAGTTATCTTGCCACCACTATCAGTTGGACCTTTTACCAATGGTAGCAACAAAACCATCACTATACCAATCCACGTCATCTTCTCTAATCATCTACCATCACCAAAAGCTACCTTCTAACAATTAGAACCAAAAGCTACCTTCTAACAATTATAGTCATTGGAAAAGGGGGCAGTATGAATCCCCATACAATCAAAGAGACACAACTACCATCTCTACTGCCATAAGTTGACTCATATGTGCAACTCTAACAGCTTTGCACAACTCTAACAACTTCCCATCAAACAACATCATCCATAAAATCAACAACCATTGCAAAAGGTTTTTGTGATTTTAAGGTTTTACTCTTTATTATATCATAATTATATAAATCAAGTCTACAAAACCATTAGTAAAAATGATTTGAAAAACAATATTAGTTATTCAATTACAACATTTGTGACATGCTTGCGATCTTAGCATCAAAGTTGTGTTGATATGCTTCAAGTTAGAAAATCTAGCTTATTACATAACAACTTCATGAGCATAATAGGTGTATATCTATTTTGAACTCAGATGACTGGAGTATAGGGTTGTATTTGAAGGATATCAATATGAAACTTTTAGATTTTAAAAAGAGTTAATCAAAACATAATCTAACTTTAGTAATTAATGCTTGCAATAATTGTAAAATTAGTTCAAAATATTGATAAATAAGAATTAAACACAAAATCCAATTATAAAATTATTGTTGGCTTCGATACAATTATTAAGAAATCAAAGGGAGATCTAATCTCGCTTATAGAAAATGAAGAAATAAAGCTTTTACATTCAATTTGAAAAGCAAGGATCACTTTAATTTGTAATTTGATTAATGCAAAAAACATAATAAAACATTAATCTCATATTTGTACCTTATTGTGAAGTTTGATCATTTTTTGTTGCTCATTTAGAATTGATTTCTAAAACAATTTTATCGTTATTATTGTAGATGTATAAGCATTTAGCCTCTAATGGTATCCATATGAACATATTAAGAAAACTTTACAACTGGTGTAAGGGATATTGTCTCTCTAGCCTTTAACACTAGTATCACCAGGATGTAGAGCTCAAGGCACTTGAGCTTTCACCTTCAAGCTCCTTTGACTTGTTACTTTGGCTAAATCTATCTTCCTTTTACCCTTGTAACTCTCGAAATCCTCCATCCTCTTCCTCCATCCTCCTTCTTGCTCCTCCTGTCCAGGGGCATTGCTATCTTTTCCTCCATTAACCTTTTTCCCACCCTCTTCTAATTACCGTTTCTAAACCAACTTTTACTGGTCTAGCTCCTGCTTTGCTGCTACCATACCTAAACTAGTAAACATGGCTGAACTAACACCACCTAATATTTCTGAATTTGCCCCTTTACCCTCTTGTTTTTCGCCATCTTCCTCATCTGATCCCCCCTGATCCACCACAAGCTAACCTAAATCCAATGGAAAACATCCACTCCCCTTCATCCTCCTCCTCTATTAAGTCTCTTACAATCCTAGACCCTTCTTTCCTCGCTCCCAACATCAGGAAGCATGTACCTCCCTCAGATTCACCCTCAAACCCTTCTAAGCCAGTCAAAATAGCAAATGAGATCCAAAGCCATGCAAAAAAAAGGAAAACCTAGAAATAGTTGGTAGGGGCAACCTCTGAATCTTCTTTTTTCTACAGTCCCTCAGTTGAAATAGACGAAAAGGTGAAGGTGGCCCCAAGTCTTGACATCTTGCAGGAGGGTGCAAAAACATTGGAAGCAGTGATCAGAAGTTTCTTCATGGATAAACGTCTGCCCTTTTCTTTAATACAAGCATGGGTTTAAAGAAATTGGAAAGGAAGAGGCATTAAAGAGGTCATGTTAACTAAAAATGACAACATTATTATTACCTTTAGTGCAAAAGTAGAGGCTCTAAAAGTGATTGAGGGAGGACCATGACACATGTCACAACTTCCTTTATTCCTCCAGAACTAACCTGGTATGGAATTAGAAAAAATTATATTAAAGAACATTCCACTATGGGTGAACATTTACAATATTTCACCAGAATATTGGACCATCAAAGGCCTAAGCTTGTTAGCTAGCTACTTGGGAAAATTAATATGTATGGATGAGAATACAACATTGAAGAAACGGGTTGGATATGCTAGATTGTGTGTGAGTATGGACATTTTGAAGGAGATGAAAGATTATATCCCATTTTAAGGTTGGCTAATGGTAATTCCCTCAAGGAGGATAAAGTCATAGTAACTTACCATTAGAAAACTTCCCTACAAATTTAGGGCAAAACATGGAAACCAACAGGGATAGTTTTTGTTAGGGGAGACTATGGAGAGTTAATAGGGTTTGAGGAGAATAAAAAAGATAGGAAACCTAAAATTGATGAACTTGAATCCAGAAAAGGATACCAGAGGATCAAGGACTGATCAATCAAGTAGATAGAAAGCTGACCTATGAGACTAATAGCACCAAACTGAACACATTATAGTAGATCAACAAATAATACTAATGGCATCAGGGAATATGGAAGTTATAGAGGGAATGAAAGAACATGTTATCAGTAATACAATAAAGGAGAACTGCAAAAGGGAAATCCCCTAAGAGTTTAGCAGCAGGCAATCATAAATTTGCCACAATAGTCAGAATTCATGCTTCAGATGGAAAATCAGGAGGAAAATTTTGAACAAGTACAAACTAGAAAGAGCTCTCGGAGTAGTAGGAAAGGCTAAAAAGGTAAATCCAATATTACATGACCTTTCTAGTTTAGAATATTAGAGGAATAAACAACCCTTCTAAGCTCAATGCCTTGAAGGAGTTTGTCTAGTATGAGAAGCCTAAATTTTTTCGCCTTCTAGAAACAAAAATCATACTCAAAAATTTGAATAAATTAGGTTGTTTTGGAAGCCAATGGCAAATAATATCTAATCACCAGTACCGTGGTTATGGGATAATCATCCTAGTTTATGATGAGGATCTTATAGAGGTGGAAGTTTTGGAAGCAAGTGAGCAATTCATGCATACAAAAATTACATTCAAAATTGAGCACATTTTAGTGTTGGCTACCTTTGTCTATGGTCATAATACTACATTTCAAATAAGGGAACTATGGAATTCATTAAGAAGACTAAAGCGAACAGCTAATGGCCTATGGATTATAAGTGGCGATTTTAACTCTACTATTTATCAATCTGAAGCTAAAGGGATTTGTAACTTTCTTAACTACAATATAAATTTGCTTAAATGCACAAAAGATGTGGAAATTTCTGACTCAAAATTCGAAGGTCATAGATTTACTTGGAGTCGCAAGCAGAACTTTAATTGTCTCATCAGAAAGAAGCTGGATAGGGCTTTGTTGAATTTGGAGTGGTTAACAAATTTTTCGAACAACAAAGTTGTTCTTTTGGATCTAGGGTTTTCAGAACATACCCTTATCAAGGTGGACAACCTCTTCAAAAAGGTTTTTTAAAAACACCCTTTTAAGTTTAACAACTTCTTGAACACTGTGGAAGGATTCCAAGAAGCTATTATCAAGGGTTTCGAGTTAGAAGTTACAGGTACTAAACAATTTATCTGTATGCAAAAACCTTAAAGCGACAAACCAGGAATTGAAGAGATTAAATGGAAGTAGAGGTGGGAGCATAGACCAAAGGATAGAAGCTGCTAGAATTCAGCTCTCACTCATATAGAAATCACTAGCTGACAATCCCACTAATGAGATTATTGCAAAGGAGGAGAAGGAGGCCTTGAAGCTCTACCTGTAAACAGTAGATAACCACTACTCGTTATTAAGACGATCCGAATTTAATTGGATCAAGGATGGACACAGATGTACAAGATTTTTCTTTAATACTATTAAGGCATGGAGGAATGTGAATAGGACAACTGCGATTAAACGAAATCAGGGGAGATCTTGTATGAGCAAACAAAAATAGCTCAAGCTACCTTTTCACACTTCCAAAAGCTCCTAGGAATTGAAGGAAATGCTAGCACAATTGATAAGTGTAAATTGCATTGTGTTTTAGGATATAGTTTGATATGTGTTTAGTCATTAATTCGATCATTTAGTATATGTTTAGGTTAGAATTGTGTTAGTTTGTTAATTATTTATGTTTTAAGTGTTTGATGGGTTAGTTCATACTTTTGTGCTTAAATATTATGTTTTTTAGGTACCCTGATATGTTGCTATTATTTCAGGGTCAACATCGAAAAATGGAGAAGTTTCGAAGATATTTGGGTTGAAACAACGACCCATGATCAGGCCACAATCATGACAGAAGGCTCAGATGTAGGCCACAATCGTGGCCTACATCGGACAGACGCGTAGACATTTATAAACTTCATGTTTCTAGGGACTTTTTGGACCTTTCTGACCCTAAAAAAGCCCTAGGGTTACCCAAAACATAAAAGACTATTTAAAGAACAAGAAGAGAAGGAAGATGACTGGAGTATAGGGTTGTATTTATCCCTCCTCGTGGGATCGATACCTTAGGTACTAAGAGAATGACCCGTACGCTTGTGGATTGTCGAGGTTAATCAATTGAAACTTACACACATCAACATCTCGATCAACAATCAGTGCAAATCTCAGGACATTCATTTCAACAAAAAGTCCTGAAGATCAAGCAAATCTTTTAATAAACAGGTTATGGATTAGGAGATAGAGGCACTGATGTTTAAAATAAAGGTTTCAAAAGCCCTAGGAATGGATGGTTTGAATGGGCTCTTCTATCAAAAAACTTGGGATAGTATAGGGAAGATTATAAAAACGAATTCTTCAAAAATGATACTCCTAAAAGAGATCAACAAGAATTCCTTGTGTTTGATTCCAAAAGCTCATAACACTTCTACATGGAGCGATTTTAGGCCCATTTCATGCACTAATTTTTGTTGTAAGATTATAGCTAAACTTCTGGCTAATAAATTGAAATATGTGCTACACTACATCATTAATGAAAACCAAGGAGCATTCTTACGTAAGCGGAATATTAAAGATAATATCCTAATATTGCAGGAACTTTTGAAAGAATACACAAGAAGAAAATCCTATAAGAACTGCACACTAAAAGTGGATCTCCAGAAGGCTTTCGGTATTGTCAGTTGGGGTTTTTTTACTGCAGACTGTGGGTGTTATGGGCTTCCCCCAAACATTCTTCAATTAGATTAAAGAGTGTATTTCTATGGTTTCCTTTGGGATTATGATCAATGGGTGTCCCCCTGAGATGTTTAAAGGCAAAAGGGGACTTAGGCAAGGGGATCATCTTTCCCCTTACCTAGTTCTAATTTGCATGGAGGTTCTTACCCTTATGCTAAAATATAAGATCTCATCAAATTGAAATTTCAAGTTCCATACCAAGTGTAAATTGTTTTCACTAACGTTTACGTTTTATAGATGATCTAACCCTTTTTAGTAAGGAATATATCCCCTCAGTTACAGCACTAATGAATAGTTTACAAAAATTTAAGGAGATATTGAGACTGAGCATCAATCTTCAAAAAAAATTTTTATTTTATCGAAGAGTGCTACACATCTAGCTAGTGATATATCTCTTGTAACTAGAATGGGAAATCATGATCCTCCTATCACTTATTTGGGCATCCCTATCTCATCGAGATGACTACGATTTAGAGATCTACCCCTTATAGAAAAGATACGAAGAAGGTTAGGTTCATGACAAACAAATCGTTGTCTTATGGAGGCAAACTTCAGCTACTGAAATATGTTATTATGTCTATGAATACTTATTGGTGTTCTCAATTTTCCTTTCCAAGGGGCTGGTCAAAACGGTGAAAAAAATGATGAAACATTTCTCATGGATTAAGGGGAAAGTAGAAAGAGGAATTGCTAAGGTCAGTTGGACTCACATATGTCAACCAAAAGCTACAGGAGGACTAAGGTTGGGGTCAATTGGAAGAAGCAACAAGTGCTTATTACTGAAAAGGTTATGAAGAATATTTAGTGAAAAGGAATCATTATAGATTAAATAGGTGAATAGCTGTTGGACCCCGATTTTTCTTCTTGCTATATGTTGGGGATTAATTTTATTTTTGTTGCGATTAGGTATAAATCATGATGTTTTTGAGGGATAGAATTTTTTTATTTTTTAAGATTGAAGTTATTAAATGGAGAAAATTGAGATTAAATTTTGGAAGCATAGGGTGTTAATTGAAATTGG
>JANQAP020000080.1:2018599-2034416 GCA_026874005.2 Erythroxylum coriaceum
GAGCCATATGACTCCATCTATAGTCATTCTATTTCTTTGTTGAGTGATACTTCCTTAGGTTATTACCTTCAGAACTTATTTTGAATCAATTTATTAGATGCATGCTTAATAGAGATGATTTAGGCCCTTTCTTGTTTGTGTTAACCCTTGGCTTAAATGACCTACCCTTTATGTTATCGTTTGCTACCCCCGTTGAGCTTTAACCTTTTGTTTCTTAAAAATGCCTGAAATTTTAAAACTTTAAGCCTTTTTAACCTACCCATTCACATGTTTAGTAGATTATTAAGTAATACATTAGTTGGTATCATTGTGAAAATTTTACCAAGATGAGTTGAGTATATTTCTATCTGTGGATTACATTGTATTTATCTATTATTATATTCATAGTTCTTCAATGTATGATGAAAAACAGAAAGAAAAATGAAAAAAATAAAAAGAAAAGAAAAGAAAAAGGAAGAAAAAGTGAGTAACATTAATAAGTGCAAAATATTAGTTATATTTGTATATCTCATAGTTATGTTTTTGTATCCTATTTTATATTTGCTTTTTACTTTACTAATGCTTGTGCTTAGCCCTTTTTCCCTCTTTACCCACCTTAACCCTTACCACATTACACCCCTAAACAAGTCCATTTGATCTATTTATGCATGCAATCATTGTAGAGGAGAATTAGTGCATTAGTAAGCCTATGGTAGTGTAGTTTTCTATAAGGAGTTTGAGCGAAACACTAACCATCAAACACTTGAGAGAAATGAGTGAAAACCATTAGGAAAATTCATTTTGCATCTTTACTTATCTTTGAGTGATGGTGTTAATTATTAAGTTTTCTTATGTATACCAATGAAAAAGTAGTCATGACATTTGTAGTAACTTGATATTTGAGTTGGCTTAATTTTGAGGGATTATATGCTTTGATCTTTATGAAAATGAAGTGATAGAATTGATTGGTTGTATTTATTTTGCTTCAGGACAAGCAAAGGTTTAAGTGTGGGGATGTTGATACGTGTGCATTATTATATGTTTTTCAAGGTAATTAGCATGTGTTTTATTGCATAATTGTTGATTATTGTTGTAGTTTAGGATTCATTTTGTATGTTTCATTTAGTTTGATTTCCATTGTTGTTCTTTTATGTTTGATGTTAATTTAAGGTAAGAATTGACTATTTTTTATGTAGGAAGGAAGATGAGCAACTTGAAGAATGAACTAGAGATCAAAGAAGAGAAGACAAGAGGATTCCATTTATTGCCAATTCCTACAATCGTGGGAATCATGCCAATTCCCACGATCGTGGGAATTATAATTAGAGAAAATATACTGGGCTTCATTAAACTTATGGTTTTTGGATTATAAAAGCATAATTAGGCCTCCATCTTCAAAGGGGGGATGAAACCCTTCTATAGAAACACCATCCTTGAGTGAAGAAAATATGTTTGGAGCCTTAAGGAAGGATTGAAGTCAAGGATCATCATCAAGATTGGGGAAAATAACACATCAACACCAAAATTTCTAGATTTTGGCAAAGAAGAGAAGGAGTTTATCTATTCAATTTTCTGTTGATTTTATTACTTCTATTCTTTGAAAAATGGTTTATTTGAATGTTGATGATGTTATGGAGACCATGATTGGTTGATTTAGTTTTAGGGATTGCTTTTGAACTATTTTGTTAGAACTCCTATTTTATTGAATTGAATGAAGTTGTCTTTGGTGATTGGCGATTTTATTTGTTAGCTTGCAATAAATCAAGAGAGTGAATTGTGTAGGATTGTACAACGAGAGTTGGCGACCTATAGACTTACAATCATCACGTTATTGATTAGTTAGAAGAGGCATCTCGGCGATGTTAGTTGATCACCCATAGGATAGTTTAATAACTAGTTGAATCGGTAAAGTCATTGAGTAGGTTGAGAGATCGTCCAATTGATTCCCTTTAATTCGATTAGGGACAATTAGTTACACCTTGAGAGAGGGTAATTAATACATTCGGAAATCTTAGGTGAGACATAATTCAAATAATAAATTAGGAGGGAGATAAAATAGGGAAAAAATTGATTCTCTAGTCTTTAGATTCTTGAATTCCGATTTTTCTGCACTTTGGTATTGTCTATTGCTTTGTGTTAGTCTTTTAATTTTAATTTAATTTTTCAAATTATTTGTATTAAACAATTTCATTTCTTAAACAAAATCTTGTCTAAATTAAGTGGTGTCCGGGCATCAATCCCTGTGGGATCGAAATCTGCTCTTTTTAACTACAAGTCATGACCTGTTCGCTTGCAGTTTTTTTAGCATAAAACAAGTAGGTAGGTTTTATCATCAACAATTGGACATTTCATAGATTTTCATACTCTCTATCAATACTTCCCAAGTCTACAGAATATCAACAACATGGATATGATTGTTTGGAAGCTTCATACTTCAGGCCTTTTCACTAATAAGTCCTACTACAACAGTCCTCATTCTAATTCTCCATTTGTTCCTTAGTACTCCCTTCTTTGGCAACAATGCATCAGTCCCAAAACCTCCATGTTCATATGGTTAGACATCAAAAACAGGTTACGCACTAAAGACAGATGGTATGGGACCTTTAACCCTTTATGTGATCTTTGTCAAATGCTAGCAGAAGATATGAACCATTTATTCTTCAACTACGTATACTTGACCATTGTATGGAGTCAACTACTCTATAAACTTGCACCTTTTGGCAACTTATATGATTGGACTAATAAACTCATTGAGATTATCCAAGCCTCCAACCTACGCAGGAAGGACAACTTGCTTTTCAAAACCATTTTCACCTTTATGATCTACAATATATGGAGGCAGAGGAATCAAAGGATCTATCGAAGAGAGCAAATAAGCCCATATCAGCTTGCTGACTCCATCTTCAACTAGATACATGGTCTGGTTATCACTAAGGAAGCAACTCTCAACTTGTCTGGCAACATGAAAGCACGATGGCTTCTATAACTTAGTTGTTACCTACATTATAGTATTTGTGTTTTTGCCATTGTAAAGAGTACTTTTTGGATTTCCATAAAGGAGATCTCATTGTAATGTTGTATATAGTTTTACTGTAGTTAATAAATTTCTTTCAACTTTCAAAAAAAAGTATAAGTTTTTGTTAAAGAACAAGTTTATTGAATTTTCACCATATGATAAATTCTTTTGAAACATTACTTATATATTTATAGAAATTCTCATGATGAATGTTTAAGTGATACTTGAGATCTCCAAAACATATTTTGTAGGAATTGCTATGTTTTAATACTATTTACTATCTATTATAGTTAAGGGTAGCTTAATCGATAGTAACTGGATATAGCATGAGCTATACAAAGATAATTGAGTGATCAATATAGGAGTCATCACCTTAAATTGATTAGGGAGAATGTTCTACTATTCTCAATTAGTATTGATCTGAAAAATCCTTGATCAAGATGGAATGATAGTTTGAAAAATGATTTTCAAATATCACTTATTGAATAAATTACTAATAGTAGAGAACTAATATGATTAGATTCAAATAGAATAAACACTAATTTTATACTCTATATACAATCAAAATATTGTATAATAAAAGAATTAAATTATATTAAAAAATCATACATAGAAAGATTTGTTAAAATCAATTTGACATTCATAAATATTTGAGTGCTCACTATGCATTGCTAGAGTTCAATCTTTATTTATGGATATAAATTATTTACTTAGAGTATTAGAGACAATTAAAGGAGTTTAATTTATCTAATATTGAATATGATTTAGGCTTATAATTTATACCTATTCCTAACATATTTGAAAACCTGATGTGACACATATAAGAATGAGTAAAAGAGAGAAAAGATATTTTAATCAATTTGGATTTGATTGTAAAGTTTGAGAAACTTTATAATAAAATATGAGATATTGGATCTTGTTTAGGCATAGTTCATATTTAATTAAAATTAATTATAATGCTAGTTAAAATTTAGTTGAAAATATAATATATTTTAATTAAAGTACTAAAATGTTTAAAACCTTTTATACAGAGATTTAAACTCCAAAAGGGCTAATACTTCTTACCTAACCATCTATAATAATTGTAGACTTCTTTTAAGTCGTTTTGTAGCTATTGATAAGGGTCGACACTTATATAGCTATTATGTTTTAATCATATTATAAAATTTAAGTGATTTTACCTTCAAAGAAATCAGAGTAAAAGATTTTATAATTATTACACTATGTGCAAGATCAAATCTTGCCCGGACTTTTCAACCTAATTTTCTATCATATTAAACTAACAAACATATTATTAATAATTAATTAATAAATATGATAACTTTAAAATCAAATAAAACATTAAGTCAATAAGTTCGATCCATTTATCTTTGTGATTGTTAATTCATAATCATTTTTCTATGATGTGATTGTTCATATAAAATGTTACATATTCAATAATTGCCACATTAGTCATAACTAATGAAGCATATTAACATAAAACTGATTTTAGAAGGTATAAAGATCTTTTACAAGAATTTTAATGCACAAAAATTTTTTATGACATTGATAAACCCACAAGAAATTGATCTTATTTCAGCGGTGCACGAATTACATAGATTTAGAAGACATACCATGGACTTTATATTTAGATCATATTTCATGTTAAAATAATTATATTGTTGGATGCAATTGATTAATGCCACGTGATGGTAAAAGTCAAATTTTCTTCTCTAGTTGCATTGGAATCTTGACGACTATATTGATATACGTAAATATATTCAAAATAGCCCCAAAATCCAGTTCAAGACTATTTCAACGATTAGGAATTGCAGAATAAAGTAAAATTTAAGGTTCCCTTAAGTTTAACTACCTATTTTGTCTATATTCGTACATGGAACTGCGTTAGATAGGCAATTTTATTTGCCGTTTGACTGTCAAAACATAACGGGTCCTGTATATACAATTGACCATATTCTTTAATTCTCAGTGCAGGAAGTGACTAGAGATATTGACAACTGAACTTGTATGTCATTAACTCATAGTGCATATTAAATTTTGGTTCATTGAAATGCGTTTCGATACTCTATATGAACAAGCCTCGTGTTGCTGGTCCATTAGAAAAACTTAATGTTTCTTCTTTTACTTTTCACCCACTTGCGTATGGACCACACTATACAATTGACAGCTTGCTCAATGTATTTAACTCGAGGTAAGATTCCTTGCCGGCTTTAAGAAATATCAATGGCCTTGTTTGGTTTCCATGAATTTTTGTTTGAGAAAATGATCTTTTTCTTAAAATTTATATTATTATGTTTGGTTCATTTTTTGAGTAGTTAGGAAAGTATAAACTTTTCCAATCTAAAGAAAGTAGTAGCACTTTCTTTGAATTCTAAATCCTACCATTCCTTTGGTATCTAGGTTACTTTCCTCAATAATTTAATCTAAAAATACACTAGCCAATTCAACCCTCTCTTCTCTCTCAACTCTACGACAACTCTTTTATAATAATAAGGAATTTTTTAATAATAATAATAATAATAATAATAATGTAATTGATAAAAATAATAAATTTGGTGATAATAAATTAATAATAAGTAGAAAATTAATAGTATTAAGAATAATAATATTAATAAGAATAATAAACTTAATAATAATAATAATAAACGTAATTGATAAAATTAATAAATTTGGTAATAATAAAATTAATAATAAGTAGAAAATTAATAATAATAAGAATAATAAAACAATATTATATGATTAAAATATTAGAAACGAAAAAATTAACATTTAATAATATAACTTGTATTACAAATTAACATTATTTAACGATTTCAATTTTTATTCGATAGGGATATAATTGGAAATACAAGTCAAAATTAAATTACATTCCATAAAATACTGACGCATACTAAACACTATAATAAAAATTCATCCAGATTTTCTATTAGAATTCTTATAAGTATTCAAACATGTAAATATCTTTACTTTTCATAGATTTATTTTCCGAATAATCATATTCTAAATTTACTTTATTTTCGTGCCAACTAAATGGGGCCAATAGGTATTCTAGTTCCCATGTACCGAAAATTTCAAATGTTCTCCCTCCAAATGTTCGCTGGAATTAAGGAGTGTGGCACTATTCACATAGTTTGCACATGCTTCACGGCCCATATACACCTTTGAAACACAGTAGTATAAAGATCCGGCAGAGGATGAGGGCAGAAAAGAAGAGATTATTAGTTTCTTATTAAAATATTGGTTTTAAGAACCTTTAAATTCGATGGTTAACTTAGCCAAAAATTCTTTTGTTGGTTTATGCCTTATAATAAATTGGTTGGTGGTGAGTTTAGTGACATAATTTTTTAAACCAATTCATTATCTTATATATATTCAGACACATATGATAAAGTTTATGAGATAAATGCACATTATAAATAAAAATATTATAACAAAATAATTATAAAATTTATATTGCATTTATATATTATCACTAAATTATTCTTAGTTGATGTTCTAGACTAGCATACAAAATTTTTCCTAATGAAAGAGGTGATTGATCTCATAAACTAATGTCTAGAGATACTTAAACAAATATATGAGTGCTTCTTAGAAAATAAATTCACTAAATTGACCCTATAAGAAAATTTTATTTGAAACATTACTTGTATATCTATAGAAATTCTCATTATAATGATTATATTAGTGATCCTTTAACTTGAAATCTTCTAAGTACTTCATATAGGGATTATTATGTTCTGATACCACTTAAGACCTATCCTACTCAAGGGTAGCTTAGTCAGTAGTCATTACGAACTATACAGAGGTAGTTAAATGACCAATGTGAGATTCATCACTCTCAAGTAATTAGAGATAATATTTTTATTATTCTCGATTAGTATTGATTCAAAAAATCCTTGATCAAGGTAGAATGATAGTTTGAAAATTATTTTTAAGAATCATTAATTAAATCAACTGCTATTAATGGGGTACTATGTTAATTGGACTCAAATAGCTTTTACATTAATTTTATGCTCTATGTCTAATCAAATCATTGTATTATGAAAAGAATGGATTGTATGAAAAAATCATTCATGGGGAGGTTATTTAAGACCACTTCGATATTCTGAATATTTGGGTGGTCATGATGAGTAGGTATAAACCAATTTCGATCTGGAGATAAAAGTTCTTTAATTAGAAAATTAAATATGAATTAAGGAAATTTAATTTATCTAATCCTAAATACAATTTAGATTATATTTTATATACATTTTCAACATATTTAGAAACCTAATGGGTCATACATAAGTACTAGTTGAAGAGTGAAAAGGGTATTTTAATCAAGTTAGACTTGATTATGAAGTTTGAAAAACTTTACGATTAAATATGTGATTTTTAATAAATAAGGACTAATATGAGATATTGAATCATATTTAGGGTTAATTTGTAACTAATTAAAATTAATTGTAATAAGAATTTTGTTTAAATTAGATCACTAAAAGGTCCAAACACTATTTTAAATAGGCCCAAACTCTAAAAGAGATAGCAATTCTTACTGGCCCTCTCTACAACACTTGTAAAGTTCTCTTACACATTTGTGTTTTAGGTGCAGCACACGTGTGCCATTATAATTTTTTCTATGAATAAATTTCATAAATGGTTAGAGAAAAATTTTAGGAAAAGAATCAAGTTGTACAATAAAGTACGAATTTACGATTAATATTTTATTATGCTTATGCATTTATCATGCTCTAGAAGTGAAGTGATCTAGTTGTTGGAAAATGAAACAAAAAAAGTTTTATACTTATTCTGCTTATGTAACAATAGGTTCTGTCTTCATTTCCCTTTATTAGTATCATAGCCATGTTGGAGAAGTTTGATGAATATAGATTCATGGATTTGGGTAATATAAACGATAATTTATGGAGTGACTCAAATGATTTCCATATTATTTTTAGGTTCAAATTATATATGGGCTCACTTAAACCAAGTCCAATTTCCAGTCAACCTTCGTCAAAATCTTTAATTGAAGATTACTTTTAATTAATTTTATTAAATGATTTAAGATATTTGAAAATGGTTTCTAGTTGAATTTGAAAATTAGTTTCAAATCAAACTAAATTCATATTTGGAATAGAAATTTAATTCACTAGAGAATTAATGGGTTAAAATCTAGTTTCATTATCTAAGGATAAAATATTATTTTATATTATAAAGATTAATAGCTAGAATCGAACATAAGTTGCTTGTTTTTATACATATAATTTGATTATGTGTTCTTAAATTGTATGTTTTAATATATGTTTAATATATTATGTATGAATTAGATGTTTCATACGTAAGATTTTTTTAAATGCAATTTTTTTTAATGAGACCAATAAAATTAAAACTCTCATTAAAATATTAACTACATGTTGAGAATGTTATGTTTTCTTCTATTGCCATAAAAATAAACTAAATTTCTATTTATTATTAGGCTTATTAAGTAAACTCAAGGCCATTTTGACCCTAATATGTTTAGCTTTATAACAATGGGCCCTATTTAACCAAATCTATCTAATTTGGATGAGAAAACTCATGATTATATGAATTTAGAGAAGGGATCAAGAATAATAAATAAGATATGTTTAGTAAGAATTATCACCTAATAGCTTTAGAAGTTGTATAATTTGTGATTAATAAAGTCATTATCTACCTAACTTAATTTTAGTTATTTTGAAGAGAAAAACTCAAGATCAAATAAATTTGAATGGGATCCTATTCACTACATAGATTAATCTTTCCATAATAGTAGTAGGGCTATTATTTCAAATAAAATAGAGGGAGTAATCAAATATATGATTAAAGTCATAATCCTATTTCTCACTTTTCTTGTGTTTACATTTTATTTTGAGTAAAAATTATGTTAATTAGTATAGTTTGATTCTAAGTTGTTAGTGAACTAAATTTTTTGGACATAGGCTTAGGTTTAAGAAGAGTTCTTAAAGTTAGATGGAAAACTTATATGTCCATTATTTGATTTTGCTACAACCTCCATTGAGAATTTTGGTAATAAAGTTTTTTGGATATGTCAGGATCATATATAAGAAAAATGAATTCAAATAATAAGTTGACTAATGTCTTATAAACTTTAATGGAAGCATGTAAGATGGATGTTATAATGCAAGGGGTTTTATAAAGTAGAGCTAAAAGGTATAGTACCTTGATAGAATTGTTCCCCTCAATTTAACCCACTAAAAATATAAACATGGACTGTAATTAAAAACATTTACTATAGTATTAGAATGATTTTTATTTGAAGACAAATGATTGTATAACTTTTCTTGACTAAACTTCATATGATACAAATTATATATATTTTTAATTCATAACTTTGTATATTTAATAACAAATTCATATTCAATGTTATCATAATTATTATAATGTTCTAGGCATGATAGAAATATATTGTTGAGTAACGGTAGTTGATCTAAGTTTATACAATCAATTTGTATGTACTACATTAAGGTAGACTTATTCTTAAAGTGGTAAGAATATAAGCTTATATAATTGAGGCTATGTTTTTTGCCATGTTAGTTAAAGTGGTAAGAATTCATGCTCTTGTTCGTTACCCCAAAAAAATCCTTTATCTTTCTTCCTGATCCTATAGAAACCTACCGAGCCATGAAAACTTTTTACTTCAGTCATAATCTTAGGTGTCGGCCATTCTTGAAGAGCCTTTACCTTTTTACTATCTACTTCAATTCCATTTGAACTCACAATATAACCCACGAAATGACGTGATCAGTGCAAAATGAACATTTCTTCAAGTTAGCATACATCTTGTTTTTGTGCAAAGCATTATACACACATTTTAAATGCATAATATGCTTGTCAACAAATATGCTATACATTAGAATGTCATCAAAATAAATAACCACAAATTTTCCAATAAATTCAAACAAAACATGATTCATTAATCGTATAAAGTACTAGGGGCATCGAATCGGCCAAACGACATTACCATACAATCCATGTTTTGTTTTAAAAATGGTTTTCCACTTATCACTTTCTTTTATTACAATTTGATGATAACCACTTTTCAAATCAATTATAGAAAAGACATATGCACTATGCAATTCATCCAATATGTCATCAAGTCAAGGTATGGAGAGTCAATACTTTATTATTATTTTGCCCTAATTGAATTATGTAATTTGCAATCTCTTAATTAACAGAAGATCCATAATTCTAATTAGATTTTAAGCCCTCTAATAAATTACAAGGTCTCACAAGGGATCTCTCTCTACACAATAATCGATATGATTAATCATGTGATCTACTGGATTGCTTAACTCTCATTAATCCAACATAATCATTTTCACTACAAGAAAATTAGTAATTAAAGATGGAAAATTACTGACGGAAACAAATCCTTAGCAAATTACCAATAAAAATCATGTTCTATTGGTAACTTTGTTAGGAAAAATTTCATTTTGTGATGGAAACGATATCTTTTGGTAAATATGGAGGGAAATTTTCCTGACAAAAATTTCGATGAAATATAGCGATGGTAGAAAATTCTTGTCACTAAAGAAGGTGGGAATGCTTCGTAGAATAAATAAGTTTTAGGTATACCGACATATTACATTTTTTTCGGTAAATTTTAAAGGTAAACGTCATTGTTTGCTTAAGCTTGAACACACCAAATGATGTCGTTTTCGTTTAACCTAAAACTACCATAGCCTCCTTCCCTCTCCTCTATCGCATTTAGCTAAATTTTTTCTCTCTTCTATCGTCGCCATCATCACCTTACCCTATATGCCCACCGAAGCCCCATCGTCCTTATCATCCCACCACATGTCCTCATCATGCCACCATCCTTGACATCCCGACATCCTCATCTTTGTCGCTACCAAAGCCCCCCTCCTCCGTCTCTCGTGCCAACTAGAGATATGCCAACTGATTCTTACTTTTCTTGATTAAGGTGTGTCCTTGCATGTGCTTTGTGACCTCACTTGGGGAGATCATGCATTGGTGGTGGCATGTAGCATAATTTGTTAGGTACAACGTTATTGTTTTATCCTAATTCTAATCTTTTTGTCCTCTTATTGTTGAATAAAATAATATTATGTTAGTCAAACTTTAAAATAGTATTATTTTTGTTTATATATTAAAAAAATCTTAAATTAAATAAAAATTTTTTATTAGAAGATCAAGCCAAATGGGGCCTAACCATACCCGTTGGCTTGCACAAGAGCTATTGTTATCTATGAAGTGACCTAAGGATATTGGAACAGTGGAGTGGTGTACCAAATAAGGTCATATGGCATTTATGTCTTTTTATCCCCTTTCACACTTCTTTTCCTATGTACATTTGCTAATTTATTATTACTGGTGCTCTAATTTGCAAACTTTAGATAAATTTCCACTCAGAAGTTGCACTCTTAAACCACAAAAATAACAATTTCATTAATTGATGTCAATACTTGAACATTTGGCATTTCATGACATCTTACAAATCTTATCAATATTGGAAGCAACCTGATCTGAAATGAAGTGTTAAAATGACAATACAATTTAATATCGACAGAGATTATAAGAATTTAAATATTCTTACGACAAAATCCTTTAATATATTTTCTTGCTTTAATATAATAAAAATATAACAAAACTATTGAACAAGTGTATTATGTTAAATATGAAATATTCTTTTTTGCAAGCCCTATTTTGTGTTGAAGAGCGTCGCTTATCTTTCTTCTTTGTAGTCTATATAGTTGTCCGTCCATCTAGGTAAGTCATCCAAGTAATGTCTACCATACGTGTTGCTTTAATAATACGATTCTAATGTGTTTGGTTTTTATGTGAATGCAAAGGAGGTCTTGATTTTGTGTTGTTAATTAAAATATTCTTATAATCATTGATGAGTTTTTATGTTCTTCTTTAATAGTCTAAATATTTATGTTTGGGATTTGTTTGAATCATTGATGAGTAGATGTATGATTACATAAGTATTTACTATATGTAGAATGAGTTTGAGATCTTATGGATGATTTGAGGCATAATAAACCCCTAAGATGATATATAGGCTAGAACCCTTATTGCAGCTCCCCTGAGGATTATCAGTGAAAAATTTCACGAGCCTAGAAGTCACAGTGAGAACATGCTTTCTCTATTCATATGGAGTAATAATGCCATGTACCTTATTGTTTCTTTCAATTCGAGCTTAGTGTACAAACTTCAATCAAAACATTAAAGAAGTAGTAAGTTATATAATTGTAACATACCACTCCATAGAGCATAAGTCCGAACATACGAGAGGATATTCGAGAACATACTCTATGAAAATGGTACATTAGGATAATCAAACTAACTCATTAAAGGCATCAAACATATCATAAGCATTCTAACTATTCATTTCTTCCCATTTCATTCACAAACATAATAGTCACATGTGTCATTACAATTCAGAATCCACATATACATTACATAACATTTTTTTGAGTTCAATCTCACTACCAAATATATAACATGAAATGGGATGCTAATACACAAGACTCTAACTAGACTCCTCAGATTCAACTAATAAGACCTTTGAACCATTTTTGTCCCTAAAATTCAAGTACTAGACTTCTACTATATCACCTTAATTGCTAGAACTCCCTTGAACCTGAAAAACAATGTTGCAATTTTGATGAGCTTGTAAACTCAGTGACTGAACCATCGTCGATGTATTTAATCAAGTTTAATAAAAAAAACAAGTATATCAAAGTTTATCATACTTCCACAATCATATCATCTAAGCTAGAGTTGCATATTACAACACATCCTTCATTAATTTCAACTATAATTCACTATTTCAAAACAATTCAATAATTCATTTCAATTCAATCATTTGATACATGTAGGGATGTATATGCAAATGCAAATGTGTTTCCATTCTCATTTTGTTTTGTTGTGACCAAGTGCCTATTAACCTAATTTACTGTCTCGTATCTGTTATAGATATCGAGATCATTTCTAACCTATATCCATTGTGGATACTGAGTCTATGTTATCTGAGCCTGAGGCTCTTTTTTATAATCCTAAGCTTAAAACTCTTTTCTGCACATCGATCACTCTGGTCGAAACTCCTTTATCTGATCATGCATTTCAAAATGATGAGATGCATCATTTTATATGCTATGTTTTCATTTCCTTTCATTTCTGTGTACTCATGCCTTATATATCAAACTCCTTGGATCTAAGTCTAGCATTTATCAATCAATTGTTCATATGTTCCATATTAAACATACAATTCATACAAAAGCACATGTAATTGATTTTACATATCTAAGTTAACTCACAGTACACTCTAGGAAAGCTATTGCCTCGATATTCCGACAATGTCTGGATGTTGAGAATCACCTTGCGCATCTATCGTCATGTAGTATACACATAGTTCATAAATCACTAATATGTTTAATCATATGAATATACAATCATGCACATTTATATGAGTCATGTTTCAGTGAATGCTCAATTGACTTTCTGGGTATGTATTCTTATACAAATATCTTAACCATTCAAACATTATAGCTTGTATACAACTAGTTTGTAATCAGGTTAATACCTTAAGTAAGCTTTATTTACTCCAAATTCATCAATCATACATTCACCAAACTTTTCTAGCAATATATATTCATACAATTACCCAATTCTTATTCATAATTACCTCATGTTCTTCAATGCTCATTCATTCATGCCTAATGCACATTACTCATATCCTTAAGATCATGTTTGCATTCATAAGAACGACTTTATTCCTTTATCACATCATAATTTCTAGATTTGGATACATTGACATCGAGACAGTACATTCTTTAAGTTATGACATCAATTAACAACTTAAACTTATCAAGCTTTTAACCAATTAATCAAGCAACAATCTAGGTTCATTCCAAGCCTTAATCAAGTTCAAATACACCAATTTAGAGTGACTTTTCCTCAGCTAGTTCAACATTTACACAAGGATGAAATTAACATTCAGGAACTAAGCCCATGATTATAGGGGACCATGCCATGATCGTGATAGAAGCTTGTGCAATAGGTTATGATCGTGGTGACTATGTCACGATTGTGACAAAAGCAAGTAAACAGGCCACTATCGTGCGCTATCTTTCTTTCCTCAATTTTGTATGAATTTCACATACTTAAAGACATCATTACCACTTGAATTTTCCAAAATTCATGTCCTTTAAAGCTACTTCATTTCATGCTAGTCTAGCTTCCATATTGATTACATTAAATCTCACAAAAATCTACTCATTTTATTTCATTACCATTCACTTTATACCATCATACATGCAGTCCTAAATTTTCTAGATTTGAAAACACTTCAATAACACTTATCTTTAACATGAATTCGTCATAAATTATAGTTCAAATCCCAACTTAAATCATCTATATAGTAGCCAATAAACTACTGTTGTCATGCATCCAAAAATAGAATAGAATGTACCCCTTTCATTGATCATTTTCTAGCATAATTTCAACACCAATACCACATTCAATCTATCCCTAATCAGTTATCATAATTTCTACTATCATATGCCACAATAGGTCAGTACTTCACTTACTTATTCAGCTCAAATGCCACCTCAAAGTATCAAGCCTGCTTTGCCTCACATGCATGTAAGATTATCTCAGGAACAATGAGGGAGTAAGATGAGTTTCAGCAGAGAGAAGAAGAAGACATCAAAATATAACTATCTTTCTGATGAAATTGATGAAAGTTTTGAGGTGGTAATGGACAGAATTTAGAGCAGAAACTAAAAATGTGAGGGAGGAGTGAGTTTCAGCTGTGAAAGGGAGAAGAAGGAGAGAGTTACATCATAATACAATTAAGATGATTCTGGAAGTGTCTATGTCGTATGGTGTAGGTGTAAGATGAGTTTAAGGACACTTGAAGTGTCTAAGATAGCTATATGTCCACTCTTTAGGCTTCCATTTGTCATTCAATTCTCTAAGCCATTTGTCACTCAAGTCTACTGCCATATGTCACTCATTTTATAGGCTTAGTCATCCTAAATTTCCATATCTCAATTTGTCTTGTCACCATCAATCTCCCAATTGTAACAATTAACTCCAAATTACTAATCGTAATTCATCAATTCTTTTTATTGGTAAATCAAAATATAAGACATTAGAAATGTACAATCATATCATAATCATTTTAAAACTTTCATACCCTAGAACATGTCAATTGAGTGTAATTTTTCTAAATCCAAATTCATCTGTGTATTCTAATATTATACATGTGAATGAAATCATGAAATCATATCCTAAATGCACCAAATTCATTCTAATATGATGTAATTCACATGACTAAGGCTGCGTTTGGATCTGTGGTGTGGTGGGGATAAGTACTTATCTACTGCAGTTTTCAAACGTAATCGCATGTTTGGATCTACGGGTGAACAACCGGAGGTTGGAGGAAAGTACGGAGCTACCACAGAAATCGATAAGTAGAAAGAGAGTTGTAGTAGGAAAGTGCTTCTATAGTAGAAATTCTACTTTCCATTAATAACCTTCTGATAATTATTATTTTCCATTATACTCTCCTATAACGTATCTTTTTATGAAATATTTTATTTACTAAATTTATTTTATTTATATTTGTCTTATTTTAATTTAATAATTTAATATTTATAATTTAAATTTATATGACTAATAATATTTTTATGAAATATTTGTTTTAATAAATTTATTTTATTTATATTTTTTATTTTAGTTTAATATTTTCTTCTTTATAATTTGAATTTATATGACTAATAATATATTTTTTATGAAATATTTTATTTACTAAATTTATTTTATTTATAT
>JANQAP020000080.1:2170346-2183771 GCA_026874005.2 Erythroxylum coriaceum
AATATTAATTTTTCATAGGAGAATGAATCTTTTACTTCCAAGAAATAATTTTGGGAGTGCTTCCAAGAAATAGCTGCGGATACTATAACCATGTCAAACTTTTCATTTTTCTATCCTTGGAGCGGCAATGCATTAAAGCTTTAATTTTTCAACCACACCTAACTAACTTGGAAGTTGACTTCAACCAATTATATTATACATTTTGTTAAAATTAAAATGTTTATTAAATTTTTAAAAGAAAAATATTATTCTTTACAAATCTTTAAAAGTGTAAAGACTAAGATAGATCCCAAAGGGAATAACTATTCTCCGTAAAATTGGAATTTCCAAAACTTGATCGATAACAGCAGATACTGGTACAAGTCTTATGGGAGAACTCAATCCTCAAAGCTAGTTCAAAGGGTAGTAGAGCCTATAAGCTTATATAAACCCTATATCAGCCCCTCATATGACCAATATGGGACTCAAGTCCCATATCTTACAATTAGACCGTAACATTCCACCACGCTCCACAGCTCAGACACCTGTAAGCTAGCCATGCGCTAGACCTTTTTTAGCTCCGGGCAAACACTGCAATTTGGCGTGACCACCCATGGCACAAGGACTCGGAGGAGTGATGTTAGATTTGATACTAATTGATACAGGTCTTATAGGAGAGTCCAACCCAAAAGTTAGCTTAAAGGGTGGGAGAGCTCATAAGCCTATATAAACCCCTTATTAGCCCCTTATATGACCAATATGGGACTAAAGTCTCATATCTTGTAATTGGACTGTAACATTCCACCAAGCTTCGTAACTCAGGCACCCACAGGTTGGCTGTGTGCTAAACCTTTTCTAACCTCGGACGAACACTACAATTCTGATGTCACCACTAGGACACGAGGGCTCAAAGGAGGGCAATACTCTTAGGTTACATTGATGACTATCTGAAATCAAACAAATGCCAAATTTTGAAGTGAAGTTCAAAAAATATTGGGACGACATGAATCTAGTATTACCGAAGTACATACCACCATACAAACTGTGTTAGCTGAACTTCAAACTTTTCAAGCTTTGCAGAACCACCCCATCAATCACCCTGAAGTAAACCCATTGACAGCTGCTGAATCTTCTCCAAAATGGTACCCTCCATCCCTTATTCACGGTCAAATTTCCATAGATCGAAGTACCTATCATTTGAAATTAAACTTTCCCAAATTTGATGGAGAAGACCTACAAGGATGGGTTTATAAGGCAAAGCAGTATTTCGATTTCAAAGAAGTGGCTGAGGAGCAAAAGGTTCATTTAGCCTCCTTCCACCTTAAGAGTATTGCCCTCCAATGGCATAGGTGGTTAACTAAGTTTAAAGGACCACTGACTTAGGAAGAATTCATGAAGGCTCTACCGCTTCTTTTCAATCCTACAGATATGAGGACCCCTCCGATACGGTATTCACAACTTTGACCGTAACATAAAAAAATAAATTCGAAAGAAAAACAAAATACCTCCTGCCATTGTTATTTGTGCTTGAAGAGCTGCATTTTTCGAATTCTTCTAAGTTGTCAATTCTAAATACGATGGTGTATGTTTTCAAAAGAGAAAAGAAGCATAGGGACCAAAATCTAAGAATAAAACCTATATGTATGCTCTCCCATCAAGCACAATATCAGTTACCATAAAATCAAGAATTCATACCCATTAAATGCATAATGTTGGACCATTTATGATACAAGAAGAGGAAAAGTTCTCATAATCATAATTTATTTTGTAATGAACTTGTAATCTAATAAAACATGACTTATGTACCACCAAATGAAAAAGATGAAACAATTTGGAGCATTATTTGAAGCATTCAAAATTAGAAATAAAGATTAGTGATAGGTAACTATTACTAACTATGTAGTCATTTGTTCAGGCTCTCAATTTTATATACCATAAGAGGGAAGTAGTATTTCATAAACAAGTAGATTTACTTGGTTATTTTGACCAAGTCTATGGTAAGTGAAGCGTTGTTTACACTAAAAAATAAACAAATTTCAAGTACTTCATTACTTACCTGAAGTTAATGTACTATGATAAAATACAAATATCTTATCGCTCCATGACAAATTAGTAAAATTATTACCCTAATATTAAGAATATTTCACAAATTGAGTCGTCTTATGTGTGACGTTTATATAAAAAATATTTATATAAAATTATAAATTAAAATATTTAGATATATACATGGGTTTAAGATGACCTAATCTAAAATTTTTATAATAAAGTATCCTAATTTATGTTTATCTTACTGTCATGACCACTTATTATAACTGACAAGTTTAAGATATTTATTTGACGAAATTAAAGTATAAGATGTTATCTTTTCACAATAAGTCATAAAATTATGAGTTAATTACAAAGAAACCTCAAATTTTACTAAATTAGAGTTTGTTTATTTCTATTTTTATTTTTAATTTTCTGTTTTCGTTTTCAATTCAGAAAAAAAAACTTGTTTGTTTGATTTTTGTGTTTTGGATTTTGGTTTCTTCCAATTTTCAAATATTATGAAAGCCATAAAAAGTAGTTTTTATTTTCTATTTGTATTTTTATAATCCGATTTACTATAAACCAATATATAATATTTAATTATTTAATTATATAATAAATTAATTATTAGTAAGAACTATGAATAGTTTAATTTAATATTATATATTTAATTACCTAAAATTAATTTTCAATGTGAATTATGAATAAGTTAATTTAATTTTTGTAATTAAATAAAATAAAATAAATTTAATGATTATTAATAAAAGTAATCAAATTTAAAATATCTTCAAAATATATATATTTCAAATAATTTTGATTTAATAATTAAAATATATTTAAAATAAATATTAATTTGTATAGCTTCTTCTATTTCTTGCTAAAACTAAATATGACCATCTGTAGTTCGAATGTCCTTTCTTTCTTTGAGAGGTATTATGGAACATCAAAATCTAAATTTTCTTTGATGTGGACCATCAAAACCTCAATTTTCTGAGATGGTTATCTTCTTCCACAAAACAATACAAGTACTAGAATAATAAAAACAAATTTTCTAAAGGATGAAGACAAATGATTTACGCAAAACGAGCCAAATCTTTGATCAATTGATTGTCGTAGTATTTATACGTCATGGACGCCTGAAATAAGAGACCTATGAAGACTTGAAATCTTCCATTAACCTCCACAAAGTAAAATGTATAATAGACTAATTCAACGATTTCTATCTATAAGTAGCTTGCTTCCAAAGCATCATGCTTGACCACTCAACCAATCACAGGCCAGTCAAAAACTAAAAGAAATCCTTTCCAAGCTTTAAATCAAACATACCATTATGAATGAAATAATAAAAATTCAACCAACATAAAAATTTCATTATTAGAACAAACTACTTCAACTAATCATCAAACACCACTCTGTTTTCAGATGTCTCGTATGAATATTTTGGAAAAATTTAAGAGTATCTATATTTCATAAGAATAAATTAGGATTTGATATTAAATTCAAATAGAAGACTTTGTTAAAGAAGAGTCTATGACTATTTTCACCACTTAACACTGTTTGACATTTTGATAATAACTTTTGATAGAAATATTAGATTGATGAAATTCAAGAGACTTTGAAAATGTTAGAGAAATAGATACAACTTAGATGAAGATACATATGCTAATTCTTGGCTATCAATCAACCAATTTACCCTATTTTCATATTAATGTCAGGCATCAGACTAATATGTTTGAAATTTATGTTTTAAAATCAGTTTTTTCAAAACTAGTCATCGATTTTATGGGAAATAATTTCTAGTATCCGAAAGAACAATAGAAAGGAAGGTCTGTTAGGAGAACTGAAAGTAAAATGAAGCTAATCGTATTGGAATACATTAGCATAAACATCATTTGCTAACTTTTTGATGCTAATGTATATTAATTTTAGTGGAATACATTAGCATAAACATCATATGCTAACTTTTTGATGCTAATGTATAATTCCTTATCTCCTTGCCTCATATGCCTTTTTCCTAGATATTTGCTCTAGTACACCTTAAACATTGTGTGAGTTGATCGAAACTGAGTTCTCCCATTTTAGATATCATGGTTTCCTGGCTTGGTGCGGTTGAGCTTCCTTTCTTCACCGTTGCAACCTTTTTAATGTATAAGTAACTAGAATCAGCTCTTATTTTTATAAATTATAGGAGGTGTAGTATTATTGCCCTCTCACAAAATCTCCATTTCTTGTTGGTCAAGTGGATGGACACTATTTGTATCTAGTTCAGGAACACTTCAAAAGTGAGACTAAATAAGACCCCAAGACCAGGTATGCGTGTCTAGTTTCGATTGATATTATCTTTGCATAGCTCAATAGCATGTAGTCCCTCCACCATTTGAGATCAGGGACTTATCTGAATAAGAGTAGTAGTTGTAATTCTTTGCTCCTCTCCATTTATCAAATCATGAGATCTTGATACGGTTTTCCCTTTTGTAACAAATAAATTAGAAATAAATGAAAGCTTCTCTGTTTTCAAGGGATGGTTTTTAACTCTATTATTGAATTAAAGTATGTTTCGTATAATGTGTTTGTTTATATCCTTGAAGGCAATTGGTAGGTTTCAATTTAATGTATGACATTAGTATTTTAATCAATAAATGTACTCTTTGTTTTTGTGTATTTTTGTTAATTATATTATACTTAATATTAAAGATAAAGTACATAGAATAATTATTATAAAGTTAAGACTATGATAAAATCATAATTATGATATTCAATTTGTATTTATGTATTATTCCTAAATTATTTTTAACAAGATAAATGGAATAAATTAATAAAATTTAGAGAACAAACAACAATTCTACAAGTCAATATGTTACACCATCCAAGCTGAGAAATTAGTACTTACATATTGAAATAAATTCAAAATTAGTACACTTTATGTTTCTTTCTTAAGAAGAAAGTGAGATATCTTCTAAATTTAATTATAGAGATATTTAAAACAAACATGTAGGTTGATATTTGAGAATAAGTTTACTAAACTGACCCTATTAAGGATCTTAAATGAAATATAACTTGTGTGTCTATGGATTTTGACATTATGATAGTTTTATGATTAGTCTTTAAAATTAAAATTACCAAGGTATCTCATACGGGAATTACTATCTTTTGATGCTACTTATGATCTATTCTATTTAGGATATGTTAGTTCATTTCCAATATATTAGGAACTTAAAATAAGATTTAACTTGTTTTCTACGCATTCGGTTATCTCTATATTTGCATTATGTGCATGTAATGAGCATGACTTCACTACTAAACTTGCATAATCCTACCACTCTTTTGACTACGATGACTATTACCTCTTATCTACAACAATTCACTCCATCTCCCCTTTCTCTTTATGTCATTCGATGTTCTCTTCAGGTCATCCACTACCTCCATTATAACCTCTGCTTCATTTCTCCCTAGGTTCTTTTTCTTTTTGTCTTAGTCTTAAGAGTTCAATCTTTATTGCTATTGATCTCCTTCAACCTTCTTGTCCTGCTGCATACAATTTCCTTTCTTAGTATCACTAGATTTTTCTTTCCAACTTTTTTCCTTTTCTTACTTTTTAAGCTTTCCTTTTCTGGCATCCCACTTCCCCTTTCTTTCATTTGTTTTTTTAAATTCTTTTCTATAAAACCCTCTATGACACTTTAAGAGTTTCCTCCTTAGGGTTTTGAATATTCATGAAATGACATTTCCCCTAAAGTCTTATCCCAATAAGAAGGGTTCACTAGAGGGGATCTCAAAGCTCCCCTAAGTATACAACCTAAGAAGACTATCTCCAAAATATAGACATGGAAGAAATTTGTAATGGATTGATTATAATCACTAAAGTTGCATTATTGTCCTCCAAATTCCCATCAAAGAAAAACAATAGTTGTGCCAAACATTGGGACTTTATAAGGAGTGGATAAGAAGTGGGAATCCACTTTAATTAGCTTCTTTATGGAAAAGAGGCTAACATTCCTAGCTATAAATGCATAGGCTCATATATAATGGAAACACATAGGACTTTTAGAGGTCTTGCTTAATGATGAGAACCTTTTGTCTCAGAAAGTGCTTGAATCAGATCTATGGAATTATCAACTTAGACCACTCTTTCTTAAACCTTGAAACTTGGTACCAAACTCCTCAACTTTAAGTAGGAGCAAATTCCTATATGATTGAATATTCATTAAGTCCCACATGAGTACTAGACCACCAAAGGCTTAAGTCATTTAGCCAACTTTATTAAGAAACTTCTATGTATTATTAAACCAACTGCTATAATTAAAAGCATTTTTTGGAAATTAAAAGATTGATATTATTAAACAAAGGCCAAAGTTATATCATTAAAATTTAAGCAAGGCATATAGTCCTTAAAATAATTGCAAAATAGTTCACACTTAAATTTGTATAAACTACCATACTAATACATTATTTCACTCCTCAAAGAGATTACAACCAATAGTGGTTTTAAAACATGAGTAATGTCCATATTAAATATTCCATTTTTCTTTGATTTCCCTTAATACAGTAAGTAAGAACCTCCAACCAACATTATTTTCCAAATCTATAGAACATTCTTTTGGATCACTATGCTAGCATCCAAGCTCTTATTACAACATACCCCTAGTTCCTTTCTGTTTAGAGACTATAAATCGAGCATGGAAGAGCAATTTATGTAATATTAGCCTCATCCTTACTTAAATTTTTAAGATTAGATGCCCATAGTATAACTTTGTCCTAAGTGTTTCCCTGACAACTAGACTCATGTCTTGCTAGTATATCCTTTCATAATAAGCTCGAGTAAAAACTAACAAAGAATAAGTGAATAATTGTTTCATAAGAGACCTAGCATAATCTATAGCTAGGATTCATCAAACAGCCCACTAAACCCCTCAGATCATCCATGGTTAAAACGTTTCCCTCTTATTGCCATCTAGAGTACAAAAGGCGCCTTAGGAACTTATTATTTGGTCCAGACCATATTGTACCACGAGACTTTAGGGTAAGATCTTCTGAATAATTCCATGATTTATTAGTGAATAGACTTAAATGGTTTTTAGCCAAACTACTTTATCCTCCTTATTTGTTTGATAAATGTGTTGGAAAGCAACTTTGCATTACCTCATGAACTCTTTTGTTATAGAGCTAGTTCCTTTCGTTGACTAGAACATAAATCTAACATTTTTATAATAAAAAGATCTTAGCCACTAAGCAGATTGAAACAAGTATAGTAGGCCTTGAATGCTCTAATTATCTCTCAATAACCAAGTTTTGTTTCCATTCCCATTCCTTGTCTAGTTTAATAATTGCACAGAATCCTTTAGCTTTAACATCTGTATCATACTTTAGGAGTCCAATATAAGCTTTGCTCGCCTTATGATTTTATTCTTTAAGTATTGACTATACACCTATCTGATCTATGAGGAATATTTATTATTAGATATTCTGTAAATCCTTTTAGCTAAAAAGGATTTGTTAACAATGTGCATTAAAGAGATATCCAATCTCCCTTAATTCTTGGGTAAACATGCATCCTTCCAAATTACCTTTGCCTTTTCTTAGCATTGCAATCAGCTAATCACAATAAGTTCTAAAAAGCTTCTCAATATCCTTATAAATTCTTTTGGGAAGTAGTATATGGGAGGATTAGCATATATGTAGATTGTTCAGGACCAAAAGTATGAGCTATAATTTACCTATATGAGAAAAACATTTTTTTTATCCCAATTACCTATTTTCTTTATGATCATATCATAACGGTTTTAGTAATCCCTCAATGAGATTTTCATTGAAATAATAGGAACACCCAGGTAAGTAAAAGGTTGGGAATGAGAATATATGCGGGGAATGAGAAAATATGCCTGAGATCCTATATAAGTCAGAACCAAGATTAGTTACATCATTAAAAAACACGATCAAACATTTTATCCTTATTGATCATAAAACCTGAGGTACTATTGAACTCCTCTAATGATTTCATAAAGCATGAAATAGAGTTAGAAGTAGCTAAAAAGAAAAACAATAAATAATAAAAAAATGCTAGGTGAGTTATTTCAAGTCTCTCTCTTTTTCAATAAAAATCGAATGGGATTGTCATTTCTGATATTTAATTGGATAATCCTTAAAAGAACCTCCATACATATTGTGAAAAGATAAAGGGAAAGGATAGCTTAGAGCTTTCAAAACATTGATGATAAAAGGCTAGTTAATGGCCAGTTAACCACGTTAATCTCTTAATGTAAATAAATTCTTAAAGCATAATTACATTTTAAACCTTATAGACAATAGTTCTTTAGTAGATCTTATGCAATTAATAAATTATCCCCTATGCTTTTACCTTTTATAAAAGCAGCCTTAAAAATAGAGAGAATAGTTTCTTTAAACCTAAAAATAAGAGTCTTTGAAATGATCTTATGGAATATATTGTAGCAAGAGATAGGGTAAAATTCCTTCAAAGATAAAGGATTGGGGGTCTTAGGGACCAAGCACAGGTAGGTTTTATTCCAAGCTTTCACTATCTTAGATGTAGCGAACAATTCCAATAAAGCTTCATATACTTCTGATATAATGCCCCCAAGCTTTTTAATAAAAATATATGTTAAAGCCATCCAACCTAAGAGATTTGTTAGGGCCAAAATTAAAGAATACACCCTCTATTTCGTTAAACATTACTAACTCTATAAGGAAGGCACTTCAGTGATGATTAGTGAGCCTAGGCATTATCGAGAAAATGCCTAGGTGAGAGGTAGAGAGATAAGTTGTAGTTCCCATTAATTTAGAAGTATTCCCTAGCATATATAAGTAACTCAACCTAAGAATTGACTACTTTCCTATTTCATTCTTCAAAGAACTAATCCTATTTCAGTTTCTTCTAGTTAGGAGAGATTTATGGAAGAACATGTATTGCTATCTCCTCCTTTTAACCCTAACACGCTATATTTTATATGATTAATGAGTTATATAATTCAAATAATTACCTATTGCTTTCTTTTTAGCTAACTTTAAACTCAAATCAGCTGGATATATATAAACCTCCTGTTGTTTCATTAGAAGATTCTCTTTGGCTCTCAAAAATAAGACTTCTAAATTAAGTAAAAACTTCAACTTTAACTTTTCATCACTTTAACTTCTGTGATTGCTCCTAATTTCTTGAAGAACTTAAAAGTCAAATCTCTGAACCATATGGTCTAGTCCCTTTTAGATTGCATCTTAAAAGCCAAATGATTGACATAAAAAATTGAAGAACATAAAAGTAGAGACTCTATTTTGGTTCCTTATGAGTCCATATATTTTAATAAGACAATGATATAAACATCGATTATCATTAAATCTAGCACTTACGTATTGAAATTTTAGTAACCAATTATAATTTACCATGGCGTTATTAAGTTTTTTCGTAATTGAGCATGAGCCTTATTGTATATTGCTTTAAGTGAACTAGTTTCTTACAATCATAAGATCAATAACTTCTAATTTAGATAGGCAAGAATTGAGTTTCTTGAAAGGCTTGTTAAGGGACTTGGCTCCTTCAGCCTTTAAGGAAAGAGTAGTAGAATTAAAGTCCGTAATTACAAGCCAGAGTTCCATAATTGAATTTTTAAACCTCATAAGGTTTATCCACGGATCATTTCTTTGATAGGAGAATTTACTAGCATATATGAAGGAGCTCCAGGCTCTTCCTATCCATATAACTTCAACTAGAATATGCAAACATTGAAAAGAAGAAGAGTAACTTAGAACGTTGACAAAGGAGGAGCCATAAGCAACAACTATTACCTAAATGATGATAGTCATGATTGGTTAAGAGACTCTATTTATTTTTTAAAAATTAAATGTTCTCGCATTTATTAACGTTAAATTTTGTTTAAAAAGGTCAAAAATGATTAGTTTAAAATATTTTATGTAGTTAGTTACTATGAAATGCTTATTTAGGTCATTAATTCCATTTGTGTTCCAAGTAAAAATAGACATAGAATATTAAGAAGAGGGGTAAAAGTTTTCCCTTTTGGCTTTATAACTTGAGATCTTCTTCTTTTTATTTTCTTAAATGCCTCATTACCCTAAGAGGCATCAGACTTCACTACTATTGGAATAGGTACCAATGATATAAAGGAAACTTCATTTAACCATTTAAGATAAACCTTAGCTTAGAGGGACTGGAGGCTTCAAACTTACCCATTACTTTAGGATTCTAAGGAACAAATAAGAGGAAATTGATAAGTTCTCTAAGATACTCACTTAGAACCACTAGTTGGGTATGGTTAGAAAAGCCTCCATACTAGACACTGAAGGTCTAGTCTCTATGTGATTATATGGTCCTTCATTTGAAGTACCTAAAGAAGACTCATTAAGGGCCCCCTGTGAGTTTCCTTCATCACATGTCTCCATTAACTCTATAATTTAACTCTCTTAAGCATAGTTCTTATGGGATGTGAAGTTTTCCCTTGTTGTGAAAAGGAAGGTCTGTATTGGTAAGCGATCTCTACAAAGTCCTTAACCAGGCTATCTTTCTCCTTTAGTCTTAGAAGTTGTATCTTATTAACTAAGTCATATTTTAAACCTATATTAACTCATACTCTATCATACGTCACTCTTCTTCTTATAAGTATGGCCTTATCCATAAATAGTATCCCACTTATCTAACTCACCAGATGGATTAAGCCTATCATAGACTAGTATTCAAAGGAAAATTAGTGGACTTTAACCTATATAGGCATTGATTTTTACTTGATCTCCTCTAATTTATTCCAATATTTTAAGATGTGTAAAAAAATGGGTGAGCTCTTGTAATGCCAAGAGTTAAACTTATTCACTTCTAAAGCATTGTTCCTAGAAGAAAATTTGAATAGAAAGATTTAGTCCTTATTCAACAAAATCTCCTGTAAACCTTTCCTTTTCCAATTTTTCATAGACAAAAGTTTGATAATTAGGAAAGGAGGTCTTCTTCCTAAAAATAATTTCAATGATGATAGAAAAACATGATGATGCACCCTCTCTCAAAAGGAACAAAGTAGGACAAAGTAGGAGAGATAATGAGGGATCCTTCATTCAAGGTTAAAGGATAGTACTTTAGCATAGAATCACAAGATTCTCCTAGAACCCCTTCCAATCCAGCTCAAGGTATGAGTTGGAAGTTGGAAATTTATATAAGCAGGGAGGAGGAATATTAGTAGGGATGTCCAAGGACTGAGAAGCAAGTCAAGGCAAAATAAGAAAGTGATTAGGGTTGAACTGTCCAATGTCTAAAGCAATAGTAGCCATTGTTGAAAAAGGTAATTAAAAACCCACCCACTAAGAAAAAAAATAATGAAGTTAGTTTCAAAAATAAAAAAGGTAGATGGCATTAAGAAAAAAAATGACAGGAATAACCACTCCAAAATTAACAACTAATAGTAAGGTATTAGGTTAGATGCTGGAATGAAAATCAAAAGTCAAAAATAGAGAATTAAAGAGGGAAGTACAAGCAAATAGTAGGAAAAGTAAATAGTGGGGAAGGTGAAGGCAATAGGAAGTGGAATAATCAACCCATGAAAGCCCTAGATTCTAGAAAGAATTGAGAGCTTCTCTCTCTTCTTACAATGAAGGTAATCCTATAAGAAACAATGCCAAGACCTTTTAAAATAAATCCATATTATTAAATTTGATGAAGAAGGTACGTTGTTTAAAGATAATGTAAACGTCAACTATAATTAAAAACATAATAAAGCACAATAACCACAAGAGTGGACAACCACAGACAAGAGATTCCATAAAAGATATTACATAGAACTCACAAAGAAGGATCTTGCTCAGAACAAAAATGTAAAAATCATGTAGAGATAGAAGAGGAATAGAGAATCAACAAAAAAAGAACCAAATGGAGGATGATAATTTCATAACAAAAAAAATAAAGAAATGCACTCCTCTGAGTCTCAAGAAGTAGCATCTCCATAAGGAAGAGAAGGCATCACTTATATTAAAAGTTCTATTTAAAAAGTTTATAATCTAGATCGACATACTCAAGTAATTCTTTCTAAAATATGAGATTACAGGGAAAACCATGCCATATTTTAGGAGCCTTTAGTACCCTTATAAGCTCTCCTGAAATAATCCCAAATAAGGTCCTAAAGAATTAATCATAGATTTGTTTCTAGGTTAAAACTAGGAGGAAAAATAAAAGAAAATAGAAACCTTTATCATCCTCAACCAAATGACCATATTATCTTGGAATATAAGAGAGCTCAATATCCTCAATAAATAGAAATGGTAGCTGATTACATTTATAATACTAACCCCTTTCTTATAGGGCTTTTGGAAACTAAAATTAAGGAGAATAACTGTGAACACTTGAGTTTTCTTAAAAAGCATTGGCTTATAATCTCTAATCACTCTCACCACTATAATGGTAGATTTATTGGGGCTTTTGATCTAAGATAATTGGATGTGACAACCTTGGTTATTAAGGACTAGCAGATACACCCATATATCTATTGAAATCAACACAATATTGGTTTCTATATCTCTTTTGTCTATGCTTTTAACCATAATTTTCAAAGATAGTTTATGGACTAAGCTTAAAGAGATTGAGAATAATAAGAATGATCTATGGATAATTATAGGGGAATTTAATTATATATATCAATCATATCATGTTAAAGGGAATTTGAGGCTAAGGATCCACACTGATGAACTTATTAATTGCAAAAACCAAATACAAGTCACTAATTTAGTACAGTAGGACGTTACTACATGGAATAGCAATAAAAAATGTTATTATACTAAAGGAAGAAGATGGATAAGGCTTTGGTGAATGGAAAATGGTTGTAAAATTACCAAAGAGCAAAACATGTTTCAACAACCAACTACTATCAGATTACACTCTTATACTTATTTAAAACATATTTGGTTACCAAAAGGGGTTAATTCCTTTCAAATTCAAAAGTCATTTAACCAATGTGGAGGGATGTAAGGATGTAATTAGGAGGTGACCCATCTTGGAATAAAATGTTCAAATGCCTAAAAAAGTTACAATAGGTAAAGAATAAGCTAACATAACTTAACAAAATAAGAGGTCCTGATACACAAAAGGAAGTGTAAGAAATAAGAGAAGAACTTCAAAGGATCCAGAACAATCTTTATAACAATCATCACCTAAACCTTATTGAATGGAGAATATAACACTATAACAGTATAATCAAGTAGCTAAAATATGTTTTCCTACCATAAGGTAATGATTTAGGATATTATGTATGAAAGATGGTTATAAAAACCCACTTCTTCTATGACTAGTTACTTTTTATGAAAAATACCAATAAGATCTGTGGCTTAAGAAATGAACAAGTTCTATTACTTACTACAAAGGAGGAACTCCATGTTAAAACTCAATCTCTCTTCACCAACTCGATTGGTAAATTAATAGAT
>JANQAP020000080.1:2325420-2335916 GCA_026874005.2 Erythroxylum coriaceum
ACTAGCGCCAGTAGTTTGATGGACTAGCTACCCATCAAGTCTTAACACCAAGATGAGATCTTGTGTGTTAATCACCAGATAAAGTAAAACGGGAAATCTAGAAGGAAAAACGAACATAAGGGCAAAAATGTAATTTTACCCTTTATTGTGCGGATGACTATAATAGGGTTTGCAATTGGACATAAAATATGTGTTATCATATTATTTAGTAGTTTAAGAGTTTAACTAATTGTCTTTACTGGGATAACATTTAGTTAATAAGCTATAATTAATTCTATTGAGATTAAATTTATTCTAGGCTTATTGGAGCTTGAATTATCAAAGTCCAATAAGATTCCCCACTTGGCTTCAAGGAAGGTCATCAAGCTAAGTAAGAAATATAAATGGAAGTTTTAGAAGCACTAATTAATGGTTAATTAGAAGAGCAAATGTTTATTTAGAAATGGGCTAGACTTTGGTTTAATGTAGTTGATTAGATTAATTATATTAAAACAAATTTTTTAAAGAAAGGAGTAGCAATTTTGGTTTTAATGGACTGATTGTGCAGCTGCACATTTGACATTAAATTGCTAAATAAAGATGGTTTTTATTATGGTTTGTCGTCATTCAATGGAGTTATGAACTTACCATTAAATGGTTTAATGGTTATCTTTTAATGTTAGCATATAACCTATTATCATTGATTGGATTAAAGAAGAAAGATGTGCATTGGATGAACTATCTTCCTTCTTCCATCTTCCAAAACTGAAATTGGTAGATCATATTTAGGTTAATAGTCTTTTCAAATAGCCATCTTAAACATAAATGAGAAGAGTCTCATTTATTGGCTACTTTATGATTGATCAAGGTAAGAAGTGATGCGCTGGATGCTATTCTCTTCTTCCATTCCATGTATAACCAAAATTAAGGGTGTAAGAAGGTGTTCTCGCATAGTTTGTCTCTCTCTCTCCTTTCATGCATGAGCGAGCTGAAATTTGGATAAGAAGAGTCTCATTTTTGGTTCATTTCTTTTAAGAAAAATCTCCTCCAAACAATTCTTCTCCTTTCCCACCAAAGGATTTTGTTAACCAAGTTGTCCTAAAAGAACAAGATGTAAATCAAATTGGTTGAGGATACATCAACAAGGAGAGGATAGATTGACAAAGAAAAGGATTCAAAAGCAAATGGCTTTGGATACAAGAAGAAGGAGAGGATAGCGTAACGAGAAATTAAAGTTGTAGCGAAGGGGTCGGTAATATCACTATCTTTTTTATGTTTATTATTATCCTTATTCCATATCATATATAGATTGGCATGATGATTTTGATATATTGCTTCTGCTGTAAATAAGATTTCTAAAAAGTTTAGAAATCTATCAGTTTTCCAAATATGGCATGCCTTCTTTTCCTGATCCAACATCTCCAACCAATGATAGCAGGGTAGTGCAAAAGTTTATTAGACGATTGTTTAACTGGTTTGGAGTGGCTCATACTATTACAGGTGATGAAGGCAAACATTTTTGCAACTGATCTTTTGATGCACTCTTAAAAAGATATGGAGTGCACCACCGTGTTGCCACACCATACCATCTACAGGCCAGTGGTTAAATGGAAGTTGTAAACCACGAGCTGAATCAAATTTTGAAAAAGACAATGAATAACTCCTGAAAGGATTGGGCCGTAAAGCTAAATGATACCTTACGGGCCTATAGGATAGCTTTTAAAACACCCATCAGAATAACTACATACAAACTCATATATGGGAAAGCTTGTCATTTGCCAGTCGAATTAGAATATAGAGCATATTGGGCGATTAAAGCGTTAAACTTTGATTGGAAGTGAGCTGGCAAAAAGAAACTTCTCCAACTAGAAGAACTTAAAGAGTTTTGTTTTAATGCTTATGAGAACGCCAGACTCTATAAGGAAAAGGTTAAGAAATGACACGATGCTAGTCTCAAGAAAAAGGAATTCAAAGTAGGAGACATTGTTCTACTATATAACTCCTGGTTGAGGCTATTTTTAGGGAAGTTGAAGTCTAGATGGAGTGCCATTTACAGTTATTCAAGTTTTTGATCATAGAGCTCTCAAATTGGAAAACACTAACAAGGAGACTTTTAAGGTTAATGGGAATCGGTGTAAGTTATATTTTAAAGGAGCAATTCCCAAAGATAAGGAAGTGATTTCCTTATCTCCGAATAATTGAAAATGCCTTTTTGGATGAAAGGTCAAGCTAAGGATCATAAACCAGCAAAATTTAAATTTTGTTTAAAAAAGTTAAGGATAGTTAGATTAATTTTCAATAAAACATGAGCGATGCATGTGAACTCTCAGTCCAACACCTTTACCACCTCCATCTCCTTAGGATTTATACCTAACCCAATTTTTCTTTTCCAAATTAGCCTTCAGTTCTATTTTGTTTTTATGTTTATGTTTATTTTTTATTTGTTTATTGTCACTTTAATTTCTATTTGTCTTTACTTATCTTATGTGATGTGTGCCTCATTCTTACATTGAGGACAATGTGTTGGTCAAGTGTGGGGAGGGATTCTGTGTTTTTGTTTTTAAATGAGATTTTACATATTGTATGATAGTTATTAAGTTGCATTGTCCAAACTGTTTAATTGTGTCAATGGCTTAGAAGAGTGAAATTTGTTTAATTTTGAACATAGTCTAGTAGGTTGTGAATGATCATTAGCTAGCAAAATTAGTGAACTATTTTGGATAAATATACAGCTTAATTAGGACTTAGTGTAAATTTAGCACCCTCTAGGTTGTCACATTCATTCATAACTTAAGGCCCTTCAACTTAAGTAGCTTAACTAGTATTTTTCATGAAAACGAATTACTAAAAACAACATGGTAGGCAATATAAAAGTGTTTTGTTAATAAATTACTATTCTGCTAACCTTCGGGTTATGAGTAGAGCTAATAGCCAGTTGAAAACATGATGATAGCTGAGTAACTGGATCGACATGCATTACAAATGTGTGCCTTCACGTCAAAAGGCTATAATGATGTTTCAACCAAGCTGTTAATAAATGACTTAGTCAAGTAATCAGATTGACATTCATCACCAATGTTTACCTTTAAGTAAAAGACTAAGTCCGTTCTTAAAAAAAGGGGTGTGTTATTAATAAAAACCAATCAGACTTGTAATAAGCTTGAATTTTCATGAAAATGTACTTAGGAACAGTTATAAAGTCTAAAGAGCCAAAGAATTATTAATGTGAGTGTACAATTGAAAAAGGTAATTGAATTAGCACTTAGCTCCTGATTAACTTGTATATTTAGTTTAAAGCCCTTATATATAGCTTTTTCCAGCTAATGATTAGTTATAACTTGTCAGATTATGTTTAGGATTAAATTTATTCTATGAAGTCGAAGCCATTGTCTCATTTTTACATTGTGTGCTTCATGTTGTTATGTTTGCTTAAGGACAAGCAAACTTTTAAGTGTGGGAATGTCAATAGTTGTCAATAACATTGTGATTTAGGGTTAATTTGTGATGTATTTAGTGTGAAATTGAGTGTTGAGTGTGCGTTTAGTGTGTTAATTGTGTTAGTTTATGTGTTTAAGTGTTTTTATGGGTTAGTATAAGTCTTTAAGCTTAATTGTTGTATTTTTTAGGTACCTTGATGGGTTTGTTAGTGTTTCAGGGTAAACGGTAAAGAATGGGGAAGATTCGAGGAGCTTTCAGGCCAAAGGCATAGCCCATGATCGTGGCACAGCAGGCCATGATCGTGACAGACAAGGACCAGCCAGAGTAGCCAGGCCACGATCGTGCAGATGAGGGCATGATCGTGACAGAGAGCTTACATCTAGGCCACGATCGTGCATATGGGGCCATGATCATGACAGAAAAGTTAAGGCACTGGCCACGATCGTGGTTGAGCTGATAGAAAAACTCAAGTTTTGTCAGATTTTTTGGACCATTTTAACCCTAACTTTGACCTAGAGCATCAAAAGTATAAATAGAACATTACAAGTCAGAGGTAGCAGTCTTTTGGAGAGCCTAGAGAGTCGTGCAAGAGAGCTTTGATTCAGCCAATTTCGAGAGAAAACCTAGAGAGAAACTAAAATATTGAGGAAAGAGACGAAGGACTAGAGACACAGAGACAAGTTAGATTTGACATACTTCCTAAAACAGGTAGTTTCCCACTTTCGTCGCCCCCCCAACTCCTTCCATTTATTTTATTTTTATTCATGTATAGTATTGAATTAGGTGTTAATAATCGTTTGTGTTGAACGTTGAGTTTATGTTTACACTTACCTTTGGATCTTGATTTTTTAGATTAATAAAAATTGATTGATTGTGTTTTTATTAATTTAATTGTGATTTCAATTCTGCTCTTAATAATTTGGCAATAAACTGAGAGGGTAAGCTGGGTAAAAATTATCAATTTGAGCTAACGAGTTAGGTAAATTGATAGGTTAAGAATTGAATCAAACTGGTAGAATTGTGTAATGAGAGATCGAGCATAAGTCCTCGGTAGGTTAATAGACAACTTATAACTAATTTAGGTTTTGGGCCAATTGCGAATCAGGACATCGCAATTCCATAATTTAAATTAGTGATCATCAATTAGGGTTAAGAATTATAACTCGAAAGAGTAATTCACCCTTTGACCGTCTAGACCTGTTAAGTCAGTGATTGTATAATTGGTTAGGTTTCCATTAATTTCAAATCAAAATCCCCTTTCTCTCACTTGGTAATTTCTAGGTTAATTTTGGATTGGATTGTGTGATTACTATTTTGTTTACACTTTGGCACTTTAATTTATCATAATTGAATGTTGATTGATTCAATTTATGCATTAGTTATTTGTTTAGAATTATTATAGGTTAGGACAACCTTAAATTTTAGGACTAGTTTAGCCCTCCTGGTGGGATCGGTACCTTAGATATTACGCGAATGACCTGTGCGTTTGCGAAATTTACCAAGGTTATAAATATTAAAACTTAGTGTGTGTAACCTTGCGAACACTTAGGTGAGGCATAATTCAATTAATAAGGCAGGAAGGAGATATGATAAGGAAAAAGTGATCTCTGATTGTTAAATCTTGAATTCCAAGTTTCTGCACTTTTGTTTTATCATTTGTTCATTGTCAGTTATTTGATTTATTTTAATTTTTCAGTTTATATTCATTAAAATTGGTTTTTAAGCAAAGAGCAACCTGAATTAAGTGATGCTTAAGCACAATCCTTTTGGGATCCATATCCACTTTTTACTACAAGTTACGACCTGTATACTTGTGATTTTGAGCGTAAAACTAGTCGTTTGTTTTGCAATCAACAATTATCCCTTAAACAAGTTAGCCCAGCTACATGTAGATGAGATAGTGCGACTCTATGTTACGTCATTTTCTATTGTCTCAGACCGTGATCCTAGGTTTACATCAAAATTTTGGCCTAGCTTACACAAAGCCTTAGGTTCATGCTTAAAGTTTAACACTACCTTTCACCCTCAAATAAATGGTCGTCAAAGAGAACTCTTCAGACACTTGAGGATATGCTTAGATCCTATGTCATGGAGTTTAAGGGGAGTTGGGACATACACCTACTACTGATAGAGTTTGCCTATAATAACAGTCATCAGGCCAGCAATGGCATTGTCCCTTATGAGGCACTTTATAGATGAAAATGCAGAACTCCAATATATTGGGATAGGATAAGTGAAAGGAAACTGATAAACTTGTGCAAATGTCAATAGATAAAGTTCATATTATTCAGGACATATTAAAGATAGCTCAGGATAGATAAAAAAGCTACGCGGATAATCATCGTAGAGATCTTGCATTTGAAATTGGAAGTAAGGTATTTCTTAAGGTTTCCCCTTAGAAAGGCATATTGAGATTTAGGAAACATGGTAAATTAAGTTCGTGTTATATGGGATCATATGAAGTTACGGAAAAGATTAGATCAGTGGCGTATCGATTGAAGTTACCAAACGAACTTGTGAGGATTGACAATGTCTTCCATGTGTCTATGCTTCGAAAATATTTAGCTGATCCATCTTATGTAACCACAGAGCAACCAGTGAATTTAAAGGAAGATTTGACTTCCGAAGAATAACTGGTGCAAATTCTTAGTTACAAAGACCAGAATCTACGTAATAAGATTATTTCTTTAGTTAAAATGCTGTGGAGGAATCACGTAGTAGAAGAAGCTATATAGGAGCCCAAGCACCAAATGCGTGTGGTATATCCCCATTTATTTTGAGCATGTCATTATACGCTTTATTAAATTTCAAGGACAAAATTTTTGTAAAGAGGGGTAATTGTAAAACCCCAAACTTTTCTTTTCACGTGCCAATAAAATTTTATTTTGTGTGAATGATGTTTTCGAGTGAATGTAAATTTTATTGTCATTAAAAGGTGAATTAAAAACGTAACCCTGAATGACAAGTATTAAATTGAAATGATAGTTGAAAAATATTGGAGTTGACTGGTATGGAAATGGACAAAAAATAAATTCAATTGGATGGATTTATGATATATCAAGATTGACCTTGATTTAAATTATTGTGGAGTAAATTTGAAGTATTTTTGGGCTGAAACATAAGGACATAAGAATTAGTCATAGTTACAGATACTTAAAGTAAATCAATCCAACTTATATGTTGATATATTTAGGTGTGACATGTTATTAAGTGGACTTAAAATTTCTATCACAATTGGATAGAATTTTCTTAAGCCATTAAATTATTTTGGACAAGAAATAATACATGTACATGTGAATGAACCTTATGTGGTAGTTGTCACGTACACGAAAAAGTTCTCATTATTTTGGAGCAAGAATGCATGAAAATCTTATGCTGTCACATTTATGAAGGAGTAGATGTGAAGGACATATAATTCATTACATAGGAGACCAATTCATAGTGTGGACATGTGTCATTTTGGTGAGAGAAAATCAGAACAATTTGTTATATAGGGGAGAAAAGAATTGCCGTGGATCATATAAGAAATTAATAGCATAGTTAAACAAGATGGTAAGAGATAATACGATGGGTAGCTTTTATAAATTAGCCTGGCAACATGTTGGACAGCTTCCAACAACATGTAGATTATATATAAGATGATGGAGGAATTGCTCCACCTTCATTCCACCGAACCTTCACTTATTCCTTGGATTAGAATTGATGTTAATTAATTGAAGCTCCTGCCTTTATACCTAGGTCTTCCAAGTTACTGTCTTCGGGAAATAAATTCAGCATATTGTTTAAGCCTCTAACCACGGACAACACCTCCATCAACGCGAACTACATTCAAGGAAAAGATGGGCAGTACATTAGCATTTGATTTTAGGTATGTTAAACCACTCTTGTCCATCCTCTTTATTTGGACATGTGAGTGCTTAAGCTAGAAAGATAAAGTTCCTTTTGAATTATGTGAATGTTTGATCATGATTTCAAGAAAGTGGTAAGTTTTTCTAACTACGTTTACCGAAATTTTGTATCAGGATTCTCAGTTTCCTTGAATAGTCCTAGTGTTTTGGTCATAACTTAGTCTACAAAACTCTAAATTGGGTCATTCTAAGCTGTAAATGAAACATAAGACATATTACTAAAAATATCTAGAAAAGATGCAGACCTAATTCTAGCTGAATGATATTGAAAATTGAGATTGATTATGGTAACCTGATAATGTCCATATGTTGAAGTAGCTTGTGATATTTGGTACGTTCTTTATAATTTAGGATGTGAAATGGCATGATTTTTGTCGATATGGAAATTAGAGACATAGGGGAACAAATATCTAGAAGACTTCAGAACTTAATTTGAATGTTTGATATATGAAAATTGAAAAACAAGTGGAGGCATGGTTAAATGAAGAGAAAAACAGCATGGTAAATGGAGAGGAAAACAACATGTATATCCATATCTTATGAATGTTATTCAATGGGTATTGATTGGTAGTGTGTAGATGCTATATATGTGGCTTAATAGTTGTTCAATGGCAGCATGTATATTGTATATAGTTCAATGGTTCAATGTAAGGAAAACAGTAGGTATATACTATGTACGTTATTTAAATGGAAAGAAGACAACTTGTATAAATCATGGAAGTTGTTCAATGGTTGAATGAAAAGAAAATAGAATTTTAATCTTAATAAACGGTAAGATTTTGGCTAAGCCCTTTGTTATAAAATTTGTAATACAAGGTGGTAAGTTATGGATATACTTGGTAGGTTTTAGGAACCCTTCAAGGGTCTCCCTTATAGCTGAGTAAGACCATAAAGTTTTCTCGTCACCATAGACTCGAGACTAACAAAGGAAAAGCACCAAACATGGAAGAGTGATTAACGATCAATGATAAACAGTGAGTTTACCTTTAAATTGATTTTGTAAAGATGGTTTTAACCTTACTATGAAAAATATGATTATGAATAATTCCATTTGGGCTACTACCTGAATTTAATAGTTAATCTTTATGAGATTTACATATGCTTTGATATATTATTGAATTGAGTTTTGAATGCACTTGTAAACTAATAAGATGTACACATACTTTGAATTGTCATTGAATTGACATTTGCATATGATTTGAATTGGAGTGAATTGAAATTTTCATATGCTTTAAATTGGCATAGAAATTGATTTTGAATATGTTTTTAATTGGTATTAAAATAAGGTGCGCTCTTGTATTAAACTTTATTTAGCCTATTGTACACCGTTAATTCATTATATATACGATTATATCAATCAGAGTATGTCCTAACATGCATGGCAGTGTTTAAGGGGCGTATGTCACTAACATGGGTGGGGTTGTGTCTGTCAGTATGTCATATGAGTCGATGTGTGGAGTGTATATTGTGCTACCACTATTATGGGGTAAGGTATGCAGAATCAACTCTGTAACCACTGATTTATTTATAGTAGTAGCATTAGCATGGGTAAGCGATGTAGAACCAGCTTCATAACAATCGATATATAGAGGATAACTAGGCATGGGTAAGCGATGTAGAACTAGCTAGCTGGCCTTACATCTAAGGGTACCTTATGGCAAAGAAAATTAGTGATAGGCTATGTTTTAAAAAGAAAGTTCATGAAAGTATTGTTTTCCATCACTATTTACTTTATAAGAAAAGTGGAACTTGATCTCAGAAAAATATATATGTTTTGTTTTACGTTTTCATTAATCTTATGAAATGAAAAGAATGTGTTTTGTAAGAATACCGATTATTACTTAGAAAGAAAAGAAATTGTTTCCTTTTATAGAGGTTAATGTTTGTATAAATGTTTTTGTATTGGAAACCAATAGCACTCACTGAGCTCGTTTAGCTCACCCTTTATTTTTTATTTTTTAAATAAAACCTCCCAGGTACATGCTCAGGGGCTTTAGTAATAGGGACTCCACCTCGCGAGTTGTCAATTTCTTCAAGTGCAACTGTGTACCCATTTTAATTTTCCTTGTACAAATTTTTGAGAACTACTGCATATCTTTGTACATGTTAGAATGGTGCTCTAAAGGCAATCACCTTTAGCACTTTTGTACTGACTTTGTTTTGATTAATAAAGCGAAAGACATTTTTCATTAATTTGATATTCGATTATATATGAATTGATTTTGATCTTAAATCAAATTAATGAAGTTCATGGTACAAAATATAGTATGAGGGAAATCATGATGAGATCATGATAATGAGATTCCTATCATGTGCAATTATGTTAGAGTAATGAGATTCGAGGACAAGAACTAAAATCACTTATACTAGATGTCACGTATTTAGTTTAGTGGGAGTGGACACGTAGCCTATACTTCGAGCCAAGTGGTGTATAGTATGGTGAAAGGACGAATTGCACGATAACTGTTGGATCAAAAATAAAAGCATGCAAGATTTGGTTAAGCGGTAGATTTCAAAACTTTTTCGAAATCAAAATGCAACGGAAATAACATAACCAAATCAACATGTTTAAGCTGTACATCATATGGTATAAGGAAAATAATTTACATAAGAACAAGGTGGTAGAAATATACTGACTCCTTGCTACAGCTTTGAATCCTCACTTATTTATCCTCTCTAAATCTTTGCCATAGCTTTGACTCTTTTGTATCCTTTCCTTTGTTAATGTATCCTCTCCTTGTTGTTGTATCCCCGACCAATCCGATCTACCACTTGTTCTTCTTGGAAAACTTGGTTAACAAGATCCTTTGGTGGGAAAGGAGAAGAAGTATTTTTAGGAGATTTTTCTTAGAAGAAAGAAGCCAAAAATAAGACGCCTCTCATTCAAGTTTCGGTTATTCATGCATGAGAGGAGAGAGTGACTAAAACAAAATGCAAGTACCCTTCTTCCTCTCCTTGTCAATTTCGATTATCATGAAAGAAAGATGTGATATGCATCCAATGCATCGCTTCATTCTTTAATCAATCATAAAGAAACCAATAAATGAGACTCTTCTCATTTGTTTAAGATGGCTATATGAAAAGACGAATAACATAAATGAGACCTTCTCATTTTCGGTTATGGATGAAAGAAGGAAGAGAGAATACATCAAATGCACCTCTTCCTTTCTT
>JANQAP020000080.1:2336016-2351500 GCA_026874005.2 Erythroxylum coriaceum
CTACTACTACTACTAATACTACTACTACTTTTCTAATTATTCTTATTATAATTAATTTATAATTAATTTTATTTATTATTATTATTATTATTATTATTATTATTATTATTATTAATTTTTAATTATTATTATTATTATTATTATGTTTCCATTTATATCCTTACTGACCAAGTAAAAATTGAAATCGTTAGATAATGTTAATTTGTAATACAAGTTATTAATAATAATAATAATTATAATTATTATTATTATTATTATTATTATTAATAACTTGTATTACAAATTAACATTATCTAACGATTTCAATTTTTACTTGGTCAATAAGGATATAAATGGAAACATAATAATAATAAATTATTATTATTAACTTATATTACAAATTAACATTATCTAACGATTTCAATTTTTATTTGGTTAGTAAGGATATAAATGGAAACATAATTCAAAATTAGATTACATTCCATAAAATACTGTTGCATACCAAACACTATAATAAGAATTCACTCAACTTTCCTATCAAAATTCTTATAAGTATCCAAACATGTTAATATCTTTACTTTCCGTAAATTCATTTTCCGAAGAATCAAATTCCAAATTTACTTTACTTTCCCGCTAACCAAACGGGGCTTATAGTCAAGTAGCTAAAATATATTTTTCTACCGTAAGGCAATGATCTAGGATATTATGGGTGAAAGATGGTCATAAAAATAGCAAATTCTTCTATAACTAGTTGCTTTTTAGGGAATAAATTCCCTTAATAAGAAAATGGCTCTTAGAGACTTTTAAGACTGAAGAGACCATGTTTTGTTAGTCTAATTAAGACCAAAATAACTAAACAACATTAAGGTTCACTTTAATGGCACATTATGTTTATTCTAAGTGTGATCTCCAAAATTTTCCAACCTTTTTATTCTTAATATGAGATGGAACTTTACTAAATTCATTTATGTTTCATATCACACAATTGATATTAGACTAAAGACATGATTCTATATAGCTCTCTCGAACGGGACAAGTCCCACTCAATTAGTTAAGCCGTTATGAAAAAAAAAAGAAAAGAAAAGACAAGCCAAGATAGAAAGAGGCTAGTTTGGTTTTAGAGAGAGGCTATTTTGACTTTTCATCTATAATTTATTATCCATAGCAGGAATCAAAAATTACAGGCCAATGCGTATTTCAAACAATAATTTTACCAACCAAGAATTTTCTTCGTTGATTTAGTTTTAGAGGTATTCTGGAACATCAAAACAACTCAACCGCTACAATAATTATAACAAAATTTCGAAAGGATGAAATCAAATGATTTACGCAAAACGAGCCAGGTCGTAGTATTTATACGTCATCGACGCTTGAATAAGAGACCTATGAAGACGTCAAATCTTCCCTTAACATCTACAGAATGTATGTACGCTAGACTAATTCAACGATTTCTATCTATAAGTAGCTTGCTTCCGAAGCATCAACCCTCACCACTCAGCCAAGCACAGCGAAAGCTAAATTAAAGTTATACGATGGAGAAGCTTCAATATACTTCAGTCATTACTCTCTTGGCTTTGGCCTTTTCACTAATTACTTCTGCTTATGATCCTAGTCCTCTTCAGGACTTCTGTGTCGCCATCGATAACCCTGCAGATGGTGGTATGTTCTCTTTCATTATAATTATTCGAATCCATTCATTCTTGTGATTTTTTGATAATCGCTTGATACATGCAAGTTGTTGTCCTTCACGCAGTTTTCGTAAATGGGAAGTTCTGCAAAGATCCAAAGAAAGTAAAGGCAGACGATTTCTTCTTGCGAGGCCTCAACAAACCTGGAAACACTTCTGCAACACCACTTGGTTTTGCTGTAACTCCAGTCACCGTGGAAGAACTTGCAGGACTCAACACTCTTGGAATTTCATTTGCACGGCTTGACTTCGCACCATATGGCCTAAACCCACCGCACACTCACCCTCGTGGTACTGAGATCCTCGTAGTCGTGCAGGGCTCACTCCATGTTGGGTTCGTAGCATCTAACCAGAACAACAATACCCTTTTCACTAAAGTGTTGAACGTTGGAGACGTGTTTGTGTTCCCAATCGGACAAATTCATTTCCAGCTTAATGTTGGAGAAGGCAATGCTATTGCATTTGCGGGTTTGAGCAGCCAAAATCCTGGTGTCATCACCATTGCAAATGCCGTCTTTGGATCTAACAAACCCATCAATCCTGATCTTCTAGCTAAGGCCTTCCATGTCGACAGGAAACTTATTAACTACCTTCAGAAACAAGTCCGGTGGAACAACTAAATGTATACCTTAAAACCAACATGAAGATATGATCTCTTATGGAATTGATTTCTTTCGAATCTTTTCATAAGAAGTAATTTATTTTTCAGTTGTAACAAAATAAAGCGAGTACTATTTTAGTCACATTTATTTTGAGTTATTTATCATGTTAAACGCTATATATCTATAGTTATATGCATAACCATAACTCCTCGACAATGTGTTAAATCCTCCAAGCTTCTTGATTGATTTTTAGGAGTGATTCCGAGACATAGCTGACATTAGAACCAAGTTAAGCTTTTCATTTTTCTATCCTTGGAGAGGAAATGCATTTTACAGTCTCCATCTTATCGTCATGATAAGAAAAATGATATGGCTTGAAATTTACTGGAGAAAGCCTCCCTCGTTGATAGTTTAATGCTATCAACCACCCCTAACTTGTTTGGAGGTTGAATTACTTAAAGAAAATGCTAAATTATGAAAGGAATAAAACTAAACTAATATATAAAAAGATATAATTTATTTCTACTGGGCTGGAAGACACGACTAATTTCTGATTCTTAAGTTATCATTTTTAATTGAATTTGGTCTTACAAAAGGTGCATTGAGCTTTTGAAATTTTATTTTTACTAAAGTCTCTCTTTCTCCACTCAAATCCTCCATTGGACCACGCAATAATTTTGCTAATTGGATTTTAATTTGAGATTTTAGTATAGTTCTTTTGAATCGAGTTCAACACCAATCTTAATTTTTGAAAATCGTGTATCCTTTTTTCAATTAGATGTTTAAACTAGAATTTAAAATTGGACATGAATTAGAAATTAGAATTAAAAAGACTTGGCTTAGGTGATAGAAATTGGCTTATTAAACGAGCTTGACCTTAGAAATTTAATTCAAGTGTAAAAGGCAGAAGGGTTTTCAAGTGGAGAGGTTTAAGGTATATGTTACCTAATTAAGAAGACAATACTTGTACATATTAATGACTCCTACATTAATTCAAAGATTGAATAAATCCTTGAATTGATCTGCGGTGGGAATTAATCTGATTGAACCATAGTCACAACAAAAAACACTACACCACAAAGTGCTGTAAGCAATAACATGTTTTTAACAGTTTTATAATATGTTGTCTAAAATTAATATAATGTAGTAGTTTTAAAAGTGTTGGCTTTAATGATATTAAGATTCAACCATAATAATAAACTGTTCTCTTACATTAAAAAAGACAACAAAATTAAAAAAATTGTTGCTTTAAAATTTTATAAATGTAACATTTTTAGTATATATGTTTTTTTGTTTTTTACGACCCCAAGCTTACCAGGTTGGTACACGTGTTAGCATAAACACCAAGTACTAAAACCTACTTAATAACATAAATGCCAAAGGCTTCAAACGGTGTAATTCTTAATTCCCTTTATAATTCCTCTCCGCTTTTAACCTAATTTCCAGATCTTCTACACCAGTTAGGCAGCGATCAGTGTTACTTCGTGGGTTTCTGCATGCTAGATTGGGGTGTAATTCCTAATTCCCTTTCTAATTCCTCTTTGTTTTTAATATAATTTCCAGATCTTCTACACCAGTTAGGCCACAATCAGCGTTACTTTGTGCGTTTCTTCATGCTAGATTCGGGTTCTATGCTTGGGTATCTTTGTAGATGGCTGCTGGGACATTAGTGTCTTCCTCCTTCCCCCTTCCAACTTTCGATTACACTAACGATACAGGTAAGGTTTCCCCTTTCTCCTAGTGTTCAATCTCAATTTTTCAAGAAATTTCCTTTATTCTGTCAACCTACGAAAGTCATACATCCGTCATTAATCATCCTCTTATCAATGTCGTTATCAGTTTGCCAAGTAGAGGCTTTTTGTATATGGACACTGTCGATTAATTTGTTATCGCCCCTACGAAACAACATCGTTGTTGTCTTCTACTATGAAAAGGCAAAGTAGAGGCTTTTTGGAGATAAACATAGGTGGGTCTCGATATCAACTCATTTTCGTGTTTGTTTGTGCCTGTTCTGTTTTTTCCTCTAGTCTTTTTTGGTGGGTACAGACTTTTAGAAATGACTTTTGTAGATGGGTATAGAATCAAGTGTTTTCTTTATGTCAGTCTTTCTGCAGATATGTCAACCTTATTCTTTTTGGTTGTAGTAGGTGTGATTATACATTGCTGATTATTATCATAATCTATTGGAAGTTTTTCAAACTAAAAGAGAGGATGAATATTGTAAGTCAGGATAAGCCACAAAAAAGTAATATACAGCTGAAGTTTTTTGACTTTTTTAATCACATCAAGCTGTCAAATGTTCCTATTTTTAGAATTTTTGGCAGCAAACCGAGACTTATGGAGTAGGAACCTCCTTACTGTGAACTATTTTGATTTTTAGGCATTGAAGAAGGCAACCAGGACTAGACTTCCATTGCCTGAATGCCTAGTGTTGAGGGTTCAGTATATCTGTCAAGAGCACTATCCAATTGCTGCAGGACAAAAGCAATCTTAAGCTCTCATTATTCAGTACACTAGTCCTAATTCTTCTCTTTGTTTTCTACAGGTTTGACACATGTATGGTTAAGCAATCAATTGACATATTTTGTAGCATTGTACCAGAAGCACTGACTTACGCACACAACTCTACTACCTTACGTGTCCTAGACTTCCATAGCATGAAAGTCTAGTGTTGAGGGTTCAGTATATATATCTGTTAAAGAGCAATATGGAAGACAGAACCACCCTTTAGTTCTCATTATTCAGTACGCGGGCCAATTCTAATTGGTTCAACATTCTGTTTATAGAGATCTAGCTTCATGATCCATCTCTCTTGTAAGTAGCCTTTGCTTTCTTACCTTCAGATGATTTACTGGACATAGTAGAATCCATCGATGCCTTTATGATTGCTTGTATCTAGTGACTCCTAGTTGAGTATATGCTATTAAATTCTCCATGAGATTGCTAGTTGTCTGTTGCAATTTTTAGCACTTGTATTCATCATTATTTGTTCCCTTGCCTGCTGGACAATTTCGTCTATCAGCTGAGTAGTTTATTTTCCACACCCTTATGACATCTAGCATTTCTTTCATCCCAAAATTTATAGAGGCATGTCCCAGAAACAATTATTTTAAGCGTTTTGTCATTTTTTGGGAGGGAGCTGGTTAAAAACCAATTGACAGCTTCCTAAAATTCTTCATGTTAGGTACTTGGAATTGCTTCTTTATTGGCTATCACCCTAGTTAGTCACTAGGCCAAGTTTATTTAAAGTGCAAGTCTTACTTTGTTAGATGTTCCTTTATTCTAGTTTTTAATTTAGTAATTGAATTAGAATTATATTTTAGTAGTGATTCCTTGTTTTTAGGAATTTTTTTAATAGTGTTCTTGTTTTTCCTTGGATTAAATCTCTACAAATAATTCTTGGGATGGTAGTAACCAATGAAGTTAAATGCTACACTTTGTTTCTTTCTTGAGCTTGATAACTATCCTAAAGCTTTTGATATATGTTTATTGCAATTCATAACATATAGTGACAAAAAGTGTCTGCTGCGGCCTTGGTTGTAGAAAATTTGAGATAAGTTTTTGCTTCGACCTTGTTAAATCTTGTAATTCTAATTGTTTGATATTGTGGAGTTGCCACCTTTGTTTTGCATACAGGTTGATGACGTTCTTGAAACAAAGCTAGAAAGGCAGTTTAAGCTTTTTATGGACAAAGGCACTTTAGACGAGTTTGCTTCTGTGGACCAAAACAACAGGATTGTGGGTTCTACAACGCGTATTAGGGCGTAGATTGCAATGAGTAGTGTTTGGAAAATTAAATTTTGGTTAGAAGTTATAACTAGGTGAAAAATTCAAGCTTGAATGATAAATTAGCAACCTAGGTTGAATTTCTCTTCTTAGGGTTCTTTAATTGTCGAATTAGGGATTTAATCTAGGTTGAATTAGAATAGGGAAATTGAATTATGGCTCAATAATTTGTGATAGGAAAAAGAATGGTTCCAATAGGATATAATTTACGCCTAAAATTGAGTGAAAATTCAAGCTGGATAGTGGTTATCAATCTTTCTATCAATGAACGTGAACAGTGTTAAAAATGCTACAATATTGTCTTTAGTTTCTGATTCTAATATATTAACTTGTAAGAAGTACGTGGCCTGAACAAAATGAAGCACGCACCTCTATATTTATCTTGTCGAATATTTGTCTATAATAATTCCCGGAATTCAATTTTGACCCCAATGCTCAATATATCCACCATAATATCTATTGAATAAAATTTCATCTTCGGCATAACTGGATATCTACTCATAGATTGCTATTTGACTAGAAGTTGGAATGAATGTGTACGACAGAACCAGTATGTCATACTTCTAAAGGACTTTAAGAAAGGTAGCAGAGCTAATGTGAAGAAGATTGACACCGGCTTCGAATTTTACAAACGACGAAGAATTCAACTTTGAATTTATTAAGTTTAAATCGCAAGTGCACGATATATTGGTGGATCCTGTGAGGATTATAGGTACTTTTAACTTTTTTCTATTATCTAATTGTCAAATCAGACTGGATTTAATAAATTTTAAAATAAATAAAATAAACTGAAATTGGAATAATAATAAACTCAAGACAAGAGAAAATATTACGAAAAGTCCATATTAAGCAAATAGTATTCAGTTGATGAATTTCTTTAAAAAATTTTAAAATATTATCTCTTTATTATGCAATTTAATCATTGATTATTAGGTCGTAAAAAATCTTTTTTTATATTAATATCTTTCTTAAGATTATTAACAATTAATCTCTCAGTTGATTAATAAAAATTTTGTAGTTAAAATCTCTTAAGATTGTATTATCGATTAGTGAAATTCATTGTTAGGTTTGATCCTAATTCAAAAAATTTATGTTGATCTATTTTTAGGTTTACATTAAAGCCTTTTTAATTATGGTAGATCTATTCAAATAAAATGATTTTTCAATCTCAATCGTATAAAATCAAATCATGAACTAATATTCTGAATATATTAGAAGAAGAATAAAAAGCATAATTGAATCTCAATAAGTCGATCAATAAAACTACATTAAAATAAAATATCAAAACATAATATTATCATAACTTAGGGTTCATCACATCTAAGCACTAAAAAAATTATTTCCTATTCATAAGAAATGAAATCAATAACAAATATTCAAAAGAACAACTAGAAAACAAAAAAAATCATATTATAAATCTCCCATTTTCTACTAATGAATCTTCTTGCAATTTGGATTGAATGTTATTATCTATCGGATCTTGTGACGTAATCTTCATGTTTTTCTAGTCCTCTATTTAGAATTATCACTACTTTATGTTTCTTATGACTCAAAACTACTCTAAAACTTGTCTCCCTTCTATTTGTTTCCGTTTATGTCTTTTTATAGTAAAAAATAGAGTTTTTGGGACATATACGGTCAACATACACATTCATATAAGTGACTGTGTATTTTCAAAAATACTTGAATTCACGATTTTACAAGAGCCCCAAAGACTTACATGGCAATATACACGGCTGTGTATATCAACATACACGAGCGTGTAATTTCACACGACCAAAAACAATATTCTTCAAATCCCCACACATTTACAGGGACTTACACAGTCATTATACACAATCATGTAGGTCCTCACTTTCTTTAATTCTTCATTCTTTGTCACAATTTCATTTGAATTCTTCCCCTTTTGGTTTAAGAAGTCAATTATCACTTATAAATACACTTTAAACAAATTAAGTACCAAAAATACTATCAAACTATCAAATAACTAACAAAACACATTAAATATAGGTATATAATTATAGTCAAGTAATTATTTATCAGAGTCACATGAGAAGTATTAAGTAAAACCTTCATAATCCCTGTATACTATTAGGTGATTTCAATATTATCTTATATTGGTTTGAAGCTAAAAGCAATAAGAGTTTTAGGAATTTTTTTGAGAACTTCATGGAATGTATTAATTATCTTAGGGTTACAGACCTTATTATGGAAGGTAATTTTTTCACTTGATTAAATAAGCCATCAAATAGTAACTAAATTAGGAAGAAGATTGGTAAAGTTTTGGTAGATAGGGAGTGGTTGAGAACCTGTCCAAAAAGTAAAGCAGTTTTTACCAATCATAATGTATTAAACCATGCTCCAATGGTGATACTAGGAATTTTTTAAAAGGTCACAAGGAGATATCCATTCATGTCTAATGATTATTTAGTGAACCATGAAGGTTTCTTATAGGTTATTGTAAGAGGAAGAGAAAAGTTATTGCGTAGATATAAGGCATTCATATGTGTAAAGAAGCTAGGAAGCATCAAAGAAGATATGAAACAATTGAAGAAAAGCATAAAAAATGACACTCTTTTCTAAGTTAAACAAGCTAAAGGGATAATGGAGAATGTCCATAACTCAATATATGAGAAACCTAAAGATGGTTGGTGGTTAGAATAAGATAAACTGGCACTTGAAATGTACGTAAGAGATATGGATGACCATTGCTACCTACTAAGACAATGATCAAGGATTTCCTGGCATAAAGGAGAAGAGGAGTTCTAAATTATTCTTTAGTTCAATCTTGTCTAAAACGAATATGAAAAAAATCAATAGTTTTCTAGGATCACCTTGGTAATCATATTACATCTTTGGATCTTCTAAAGGAGAGAGCTATGGAATACTTCAAAAGCATATAGGGAACATAGGAGAATAACAACTATAATCCACAAGTATTAAATTCCTTCATTTCGAACCTATTCTTTAATAAAATGATTTGGTTGTTGGTAGCTCCTTTCCAAGAAAGAACAAAAAAAATGTTGTATTTGAGATGCAAGTAGAGAAATCACTTGCAGATGGTCTTAATGGAAGATTTTTCCAAAAGTCCTGGTTAAAAATTAAAGATGTGGCTATAGAAGCAGTCTTGGAATTCTTTGAGTCTATTAAGCTCCTCAAAGCCATCAATAAGACATTCATTTATTTGATCCCAAAAGGAAAAATCTTAAGAACTTTGGTGACTAAGACATATTTCCTATTGCAACTTTCTCTATAAGATGGTGGCTAAGCTCTTGGCCAAGAGGTTTAAGAAAGTGTTGGATCCACTGATGAACCTACCCAAGCACCTTTCATAAAAGGGAGCTATATTAGAGATAACATTATATTCTCTCAAGAATTACTTAGAGGTTACTCTAACAGGAGAATCCCTAACCAATTGTGTATTGAAAATTAATCTTTACAAAAGTTAGGACTTCTTGAGCTATGATTTCATTAAGTTGGTGTTTGAGATGTTTAATTTGCCTACTAAGTTAAGGAACTGGCTATATATGTACTAAATCTCTCCATCATTTTCAATTTTGGTTAATCTAGAATCCTTTCTATGGTTTCAAGGTAGGAAAGGACTCAGGTAGCACGACCCTCTTTCCTTTTATATTTTTATATTGTGCATGGAAGTATTCTCTAGGTTGTTGAACCACAACATCTCCCTAGATCCAGTATTTCAATTTCATCATTGGTATAAGAAATTAAGAATATCACATCTAATGTTTACATATGATTTACTGATATTAAATAAGGCTCACAAAGGATCAATTGAGCAAGTTATGCAAACTTTCAATGATTAGTCTTGCTTAAACATCAATCAAAAGAAGGGTTTTATCATATTTTCTAATAAAGCTACTGGTAATACATCTAAGTTAACTCTTTTAACAAGTATGCAGATCAAAGAACCACTCTTTGATGACTTATATTTGCTTATAACCTCAAGAAGACTCCTGTTTAAGGAATGTATGCCTTTGGTAGAGAGGATTCATAAAAGATTTAGCTCTTGAAGCAACATTCACCTATCTTCTAGTGATAGAATTCTTTTATTCAAATCATTGATATGTTATATGTATGTTTATTGGAGTTTATAGTTCTGCTTTTTTAAAGGATTGATCAAAACATTGGAAAATTTTATGAGATAATTCCTCTAGATTGATCTTATCAATAAAAGGTTCAAACTAAAGTATATTGGAAGCAATTATGTGATGAGAAGGAGAAAGAGAGGACTAGGTATATTCCGATAAAGATTTGCAACAAAACATCAATAGGGAGAAGAATATGGAGAATTCTAACCTATAAGGAGTCTCTTTATATTCAGTGGATACATGTCTATTATTTACGAGGTAAAAGCTTAAAGGAACTTCAGGAAAATCTAGGTAGATCTTTCTTTTTCTCCTAATTATTGAAGGAAAGGAAGTCAGTTTCTAAATTCTTAAAATGTATCATTAGTGATGGACAATTGGCTTCGTTCCATTTTGATAACTAGGCGAAGTTAGGGGTTATCCATGAAAAATAATAGTCAAGGGAGGAGGTGGATAATATACCTAGTGAGGCTAAATTTTACATATAGGTAGAAGAGAAACAATGGAGGAATGTTCTTTTAAGTATTTGAACATATTATTCATGACTACAATCCCAATTCCGGTAAACCTGACTCATATTGTTGGTTTCAACATCCCTTTAAAAAATTTACTATTTCCTCTTATAGGAAAAAACTGAGAAACGAAGGTTAGAAGGTGGCTTAAAGCAAATTGATTTGAAATTGTTTTATTCCCCCTAAAACATCCTTTCTACTATGGTTATTGTTCGATGAGCGAGTAGTTACCCTGGATAGGTTATCATTCCTTAGCCAAGTGAACAAACGTGTTTTATGTAAAGGGATAATAGAAAAGTGTAAATCATCTATTCTTTGAGTGTAATTTTGTTAAATTTGGGTGCATATTAAGAGGATTACCTGTTGAAACATTAAGGAGGGGAATTTAAGACCTTATATCAATTGCCTTTTGGACAGAGATAGTTTAAATAAAGATGATAGAACTATATAACTTATTGCTTTTGGTACCATAATATTCTCCATATGGAAAGAAAGATGTTGCAAAGTATTTAGTAGGGATGAGAAACATATTCTTATAATTATGAAGGAAATAATCAACATAACAAGGAAGAAATTTATATGCTATAAAGATGACATAATCTATAATGAACTGATGGCACAGGCATGGAGAATTTAATGCCCTACTACCCTGTCATACAATTTTAGGCTTAGTGGTGTATTTAATTTGGGGAAATTAACATGCAAGGATAGGCAGTAGTTATAAGTAGGATATTTACGAAGTATAACTGCGCATCGTGATGGTAAAAAGACTTAATAGTTTCTGGATAGAGGAGCCCCTAACAGATCTTTAGGTATCACATTGAAATAGCAACCTTAAGACATATAAGAAAGTACTCTAGACTAAATATAAGGAAGATAAAAAGGCAAGGAATTGAAATCAAATAGATGATCTGTTATTTTCTGTAGGAGCTACAAGTGAAGGTTAATAAAGGTGGAAGAATGTATGGAGTGTCCATTCCTTAAGGATATCCTTCATGGTGGCCTTTTTATAGTTTGTAATGGGCTTAAAGAAGTCCTTATCTTTTGATGTTGAAGTCAATTGTAATATTATTCTACTTTAATGGTGTGGTCGAACTTCTCTTATGAAATGAATCATTTATTAATTGCTCAAAAGAAAGTTGGGGGTAATGGTGAGAAAATACTTTCAATGAAAATTGTTAAAAAGAAGCTTGTTTGCAAGAAAGTGCAATGAAATAAGTAAGCCAATAATAAATAGATAAAAAAATCAATTTGTAAACAAAATAAAGAAGAATCTCAATTCGCCAATTAGTAAGATGATGGATGAATTGTAATCTAGATACTACTTAATGGTCAATAAATTGTAGCAATATATAGCTAAAATAGGAAGTTTTTTCAACGTAGAGAGGTTTAATGAAAGTGCATTATTCCAAGTTATGGAATTATGAGTATAAGCTAAAAAAGAGAGATAATGACATATTGTTCAATATAAACACAGAGTTTGATGAGTGGACTTTTAAAACTATTTTAAGAAGTTTTGTGTCAAATTTAATATACTAAAATTTTAATTTTCAAGCTAGTATTAAGAAAATCATTAGTTTAGATGGTTTTTTTATTAAATACTTTTCTTCGAGGTGCATTATTAGTTACAACTAGTTGAAACAATAATATATTTTACTATCAACCTCTTACTTCCTTAATTATTTCCTAGTAGATTCTTTACCAAATTCCTCTTTATTCACAGTTAATTACTTTATGGATTTCATCCTTAAATAAGATAAAATAAAAAGGAAGATTAAATAAAGAAAATATGTAATGATAAGTCTTATGGGTCATGTTACCACCTGATGATACGAAACCTATATTTAATTTTTTTTTAAAAGGCTAACTGTAAGTTTTTTTTAATAACTCTAATGCAAATTTAGGTTTTTGTTATTTTAGAATTTAAATAAAACAAGTTTACAATGGTGGATTTTTAAAACGTTATCAAATATTAGGCTTAAATTAAAATTTCATTAAAACTTTTAGATCGAAGATACTTGTTTAGAAATGAAACACTACTAGTTCTTTACTAATGATAATATGATGAAAGGATATACTTAAATCTACTTTTAAGCAAGATCATTGTTTTCCTTACAAGTTTTAATTTGAATGGAAAAGGTTCTTAAATAATTTTGTTAAACAAAAGTTCTTTTATAGTGATAATATCTTATGTAGCCTAAAACAAGTTAACCATATTGACTTTACAATGTGTTAAAAGTGTATGTTCATATATTAGTTACTTTATATGAAGTTTAATTAATTATTTTATAACCTTATTTCATAGATAGAAATAGTTAATAATTTCAGTGTAAAGATCTGAGTAAAAACATCTCATTTGTATGTAATTATCTAAATGATTAAGGTTATATTTTAATTAACATATCTTAGTACACTTTACTTTTCAATTAGAAATATGTAAAGGATAAAAAATATAGAGACATTGAAAACTTCTCACTTAATAAATAGGAAGAGTGGAGTAGGGCAATAGATATTTCATAAAGAATAAAATAAAAAAACATGGCCATAAGAAAATCACAGGGAGCAAATGCAAACAATTTCCTAAGAATCGACATGCATGTACTTTGTATTTAGACAAATTTTAAAATAACCAAAAACATTCAATATCGTAAGTTTTGATAAGCTTAGGTATTAAGATTTTTTTTATCTTCTCCAATATATTCAATAAATTGAACTCAACATTTTCTACTTTCAAGTCTAGATACTTGCAATTGAAATTTATCAGACCTAGTAAACTTTTCTAATAGTATTACAATCAATAATCAAGTTACACATTTTTATCTAATTAGTATTTTTTATATTACGAATATGTTGAAGACATAAAATTTATTAAACTTCTAAAATTTGAAAGATTGGGCATTTTTATAGAAAACTGACTAAAGAATGGGTTATGGCTAAGGTTGAGATTAACAATCACTACACCAAAATAAGTAGGTTTTAAATGCTTATGTCTAGACGCATCTAATAATTGTCTTAAATAATCTAAAATTAGTGGAGTTTTTAGATATTTACTTAAGACGACAAAATTTGTCTAAACAAATACTAAAAAAGATTCTAAAACTTCTAAAATTTTCAATGGACAGGATAAGAAGGTCTACTAAATACGCATATTTCATGCCAAAGGAAAGGAAAGGAAAGAAAAATGGGTAATTCGTGATCATATCTTTTTAAAAATGTTTAGTTAGTATGTATCTTTATGCTTTAAAATAAACATCTTAATAAAAGAAGAAATGTAGCATCGCATTGAAAATCTTGTAATTGTAAACATAGAAAACAGGCCAAAGTCCCAATCAACAACCCATTATATCTCAATCCACAAAAAGGTAAAAGGAGCTTGCGAGGTAGGTTTGCGTCCACGACCGTCTTTGAATTTTAGGGTCTATAAAGTGCAAAGCCCCAAAATGTTCCCTAGAGAAATAGATCCAGAGTGCTTCCAGAAGCTTTGAGGTATAGATCCGCTGCGCAGCATCGCCTCTCCATCTACTTTCAGTCAAAACGCGACTCCTCCGAACGATGTTGTCTCCGTTGCTATCCTGCGCTTCAGAGGTGACTTTTCTTCTTTTGCTTTGTTGTGAACCAATTTTCATGCTCCTTTAAAATCAATTGATAGTTTTCTCATCCTTTTTCTTATTGTTATCTTTACCTATTAATTCATCGTTGTACGTGTGAGTGAGTAGATTAACATTTTGACAGTTTTCTCATCTTTACCCATATTAGCTAACTGTTCTTCAAATCATTCATTAATTTAAGCCTTTGATTTTCCATTCATTTATTTCTAAGAATAAAAATGTCGACGAGCATGAAATCGTATTGTTTATAATAGAATAAAGTTGCATCTAGATCATACGGTGATATGTAAGTTCGATCTCTTCTATACATAAGTGAATAGCTGGTGATTGTGTTTTTAATTTTTTCATTTTACTCTCCTTTTATTGACTTAGGTTCAACGACATATTTTGTACTCAAGAAGTGGCTATTAAAGTCCTTAAGTCTGAGCGTATAAACTCATATCTACAAAGAGAATTTGCCCAAGAAGTCTTCATAATGAGGTTGGATATAATATCTCCAATTTAGTGCTACCTATTCAACTTAAGCTTTAGATATTCTCCGAAGCATTAGAGGGTTAGGCAAAGTTGTATCACAATATCTCTTATTATTTGTTTAACCCATTTCCATGCAATTACTCACACTTGCAAGAAAGTTCAAAATAAGAATGTTGTACAATTTATAGGCACATGTACCAAGCCTCCAAGTTTGTGCATCTTGACAGGTGACCATCAATGAGTTCCTAGATCTTTACATATTCAACCACAGTTCAACATTTAAAATCAATAAAGTTGCCTGTTTTTATTTTCCATTCCTATATCAAATTCATTAGAATTCATTGTGTTATTGTTCTTCTATCTTTCCTTATTTGATAAAAGTAGTTTGCATTTACTTTTTGTTATTCAACATAATTTATGTCTCATCCATGGTGTTTTTTTCCTAAAGAAATTTAAACTTGCAATGTTTTAATTGCGAATTGAATTTGTAATAGAAAAGTTTCCCTGATTATCTTTCATTCATCTATTCCCATTTCATGAACCAAGAGTAGCGACTTGCATTTTACTAATTATTGGTTGTGATGGCAATTCTGCCAATACTTGTGTCAAGAAAAGAGCATGGGAGAATCTGTCTTTCGTTTTCTAATTATCAGCGAAATATATACACAAAACTTCCCTAAACTTGCTCCTAAGATCAAGCTACACAATATTCACTTGCCTATATAGAGAT
>JANQAP020000080.1:2834555-2850386 GCA_026874005.2 Erythroxylum coriaceum
ATTCTCCTGTATGAACTACGTTCAAATTATTAGGAAATAGAAGTTATTTAGTTTTTCCAATTCATGAAAATTTTCAAGTATTGCTTTTCCAGTTAAAGCTTTTGCAATGAACTGACAACTATTTCAGTTTTTTAAAAAATTGAATATAGCAATACTGTAACATACATATTTTTCTCAATTTTCTTAATTGCTTTTATTAATTTTGCTATTTTTGCATATAATTATGCTTTTGTTGCCTTGCTATCTTTTGTATTAATAATGTGCATAAGTCAATAGCATATATTAAAACTATATGTATGAGAATAGATCTCAAATTTTCATTTTTTGTTCCTATATGCTTTACTGTTTAGATCTATTTCGTATATATTAGTCAACTCTAGCAGTTCTAACATGTCAATTTCCAACGCCTGTTGAGGAATCATTCTACGAAAACTCATAGCATTAGGCTCATGCGAATTTTCTTGCCCCTGTCCAGAGATATTATACACGGAGATCAGTGGCATAATATGTCTAACTGTAAGACGGTCAATTATTTTATTCTTAAAGCTTTTCTAGGGAAGATCAATTAAACCAAGGGAGTATATGAAAAAGTCAAACAAAACCCAGAAGAAGTGAAAAACCAAGTCTCGATCCCTATCCTTGATTAGTTGCTTGGAGTAATTTGACCGCAACAGAATTTGGCCAATGCATGCAAACAACAAACTATGAATATGTAAGAGATTAGAAGCACTGCATCTTTTAAGTTGTATTCTAGCATATATTATTATGGTCAGGTGACTGACTAGGTGTTACTCGTGTTGATTATGGTTGGCAATTCATTGTACAGGCCCTTTTATTTTGTTGGCATTGTTATAAAGTCTGTACAAGATAAGGTAAAAATAACTCAACGGTTAAAAAAACAATGATAATTTTGGCTTAGCTTTTCATTAACATTAACCACGTACATAGAGATAACTTTACAACAAATCAATTTTAAGTTGTACAAGATACGGATAGAAAATATAATAAGCTAACGTCATAAAAAACTTGAGGATTTGCTTTTCACCATAACAAATTTAACAAATTTGAGGATCAGTTTTATCATTAACAAACTTATCAAACTCGAGAATTAGCTTTATTGTCCTCTCTCAAGTTGAACAAGTTTGTTAAAAATTGCCAATTAGTGTGTGATGGAATTAATGAATCTTTTGGATAAACAAGTTTTGAAACTTTTTTGGCATCAAGTATATTTTCTTTTTGTAACAATTCACGAATATATTTAGCTTGAGAGAGAAACAAACTTGTACTCAGCTAAGAAGTCTCCACACAAAGGAAATAACTAAGACGTCCCAATATTTTGAGCGGAAACTTAATTTACAACCTGTGAATAATAAGATTAATGAATGGCTTGTTATTTCTTTAACCAAAATGTCATACACATAAGTAAGGGAAATGACTATTATATGGGCATCTTTATGTAAATAGAAGGGACTTTCAGTTTTAGAGCCTTGAAAACTAAGAGATCATAATTCCATGGTGAGACATTAATATCATTGCCTCAAATCTTTCTTGAGGCTATAAATGGACTAGTTTAACCTATAAATATAATGTAAATAGGATATCGACTAACCTCCTAATTGTTTGAAATAACTAAAGAAAGAATTAATCGAATCACTATTAGCTTTGCCACAGGACTGAAGATTTTTTTGTAATCGATCTTGGATTATTAATGAGGTCTTTTGACAACTAAATGTGGATTATAATGATCAACAACACCATTCTTATCTAGCTTCATTCGAAAAAGTCATTTACTGCTAATTAAATTTTAGTTTGGTGATGGATGAACAAGGCTCTACATGTTATTGGCAAGTATGAGATTAAATTCTTCTTGCATTGCCTTTCTCCATTATGGACTTTTAACTACTTGACTATAATAACTGGGTTCTTCACATATGGTGGAAACATGAAAGATAAGTGGTTTCAAATTGCCTACTTGTATCCTACTCACTATGGTGAGTTTTTGTGGCTATTGGGTTCTTGGTATTATAATAAGATAAGTTGACAAATGGCATATATACTATATTTCTCATCCCATATTTAGTTCAATTGTTTATTTATTTGAGATTTTCTTATTAATTTTAGTACTTAATTTGTTCATATTATGTTTTTTTGGGGTTAATTGCCTTTGTAGATCAAAAATAGCAGAAATCAGACGAAATTGAGGTAGAAAAGTGAAAGATTGAAGTTGTCCTTGAGGGACATAGTCATGTGGCAAGGATCGTATAACTTTCTTGGACTATGTTTCCATGGAATTTTTGAAGAATTAAAGCAAGATGAGGGACAAGTTCATGTATATGGTTGTGGAGGTGTCTATGTTCAGTCTAAAAATCCTAATTTTGAGCTACACAAAGGCAAAATGAAGAGACAACAGAGGGGTGTTAGTAGGAAGTTTGTATGAGGCTCAAGTTAGGCTTAGGAAAACTCAAATCAGTGGCCTAAAATGATAGAGAGAATGAAGAGCAAGGAAGGAAGCACATTTGAAGTAGATTTCATGAAGATCAAAAGGGATTTCATCTTGTATCTTTTAGCTTTTTGGTTTTTTATTAGTTTTGATGTTATGTCTTATGTGATTATGAGCTAAACTTTTGTTAGTACTTGAATTAGACGAACACTGGGATAGACCTTATAGTGATTTTATTTTAACTTAATCCGTGATTTAGTTTCATTGGTGTTTAATTATGAATTTTTTCTTGAATTAATATGATCGGAATATTAATTTAATGTATGATTTTATGCACTTGATATTGAAAAATCATTTTTTATGAATAAATGTACTATAATTGAAAGGAGTTTCATGCAAACCTAAAGACAAGTCTACATAAATCCTCTAGACTAGGGTCAAACCTAACTGTGAAATTAATGAAATGAGTAATGCAATCTTAGGGGTTTTAATTAGAAAGAGGTTTTAGTTAACCAACTGAGGACTAATTATTAATAGTTTTGAGAAAGATATCAATATGGAATAGGAATTTACACGGTCCAACAAATTATAGATTAAAATGAATAATGAAATCATGATTGCATGAGAAGTCCTGGGGGGATTTGAAGTCCAAGTATCGATATTTTTTTAAATTTTTTAGTTTAATGTGTATTCTAGTTTGATAATTGTGTTGATTTATTTTGGTTATTATTTTAATTTTGAATTTGATCAATTATTATCATCATAAGTTTTAAAACTAGATAATAAAAAGCTAGTAAGTATTAGTAATTCTGGTCCTTTTGGGATCGACACGTACTTGCCAGTGCTAGCTATAGGTACACTGTACACTTGCAGTAAAACATAATAATCAAGTTTTTGGCATCATTTTTAGGTACTGTAATATTAGGAAAACCTTATTTTTATTAATCGTCATTTCTTAGGTAATTTTTGCTTCCTTTTCTTATTTATTTATTTTTATTACTCTCTTTCTTGACATTGTATTTATGGCTTATTTTTAGGGTTTGGGTATTCATTATCATAGTCACTAAACATAATCAAAGGACAGAGAGGATAAGATTCTCAAGGGACTATAGTATGCCATCGTTTATAGCAGCATTAAGAGCTTAGAACGAGAGGTATGGTGACATATATGCCAAAGCTTAATTGACATCTAAGTCATGTTGTAACGTTTGTAGGGTTAACAAACTCAATCATGAATGTCTAGCACCAAAAGATATACGAGAGCGTCTAATTATTATGGAGAACTAGCCTTAAGATACCCTATATAAGAGATTGGAGCAAGTATTACAACTTTGCATAGAACGATCACGTTTTATCTAGATTTCTATCATAATAGTAGTACGAGGAGTATCAACATCTTGAAGATGCTCTTATGAAATTCATTGCATTAACTGAGGTTGCTCTCTATAAAACCAAAGAGGCAGGCGTTTTATCTGAATACACCAAGCAACTTAAAGGGAACATATGAATACAATATCTTTGTGGAGTGACGAGGAGCTAGAGGTTCAAGACATAAAGGAAGCTACTATTTAAGAAGAGAATGAACAGAGGAGGAAGATGATGTAGATGAAGATGAAAAGGAGAACCTAAATAAGGAGGCTATTAAGGAATTATCGGTAGTCGTCTTAAGTATGAAAGGCTCCTAATTCCCATATAATAAACAATCAGAGTTGATCAAAGGTCGATGAGGTTTGATTATTCCTTGTTATAATGAAAATTTGTTACTGAAAAGGACATTAATAGAGTTAATTGGTTTTATTAATTTGATATCTTATATGCTTCTTATCTTACAGCATATGGTCTATTAGTAGGCTATAAATATGTGGGAATAAGGGTTGAAGCAATCCTCTAATTGTAGATCTAGGTTAAAGAAGAATTTGTTGAGAAGTCTAGCTACAAGAATTTAAAAAAGCGTTGGTTAGGAGGCAACTTAATAATTATGTTTTTATTTTAATTGATTAGTTTGTAGGATTTTCATTAGTATTTTAGTTGTTTTTATAATTTTAGTTTGATGGTCTAATTTTGTACTTGAGATTTAAAGGAGTTCCATATGTTATGAAGGCAACTTCGCCCCTTACTTTAGGGTAGAAAAGATTTTAACAACATTGGACGGAAGTTATCAATCATTAGACAAGGTTGAATTTTTTTCTAGAAGAGGAGTACTAGTTATCCTCACCTCCTCCTTTTTTTTCATATTTTAATTTTTCTTACATATTTTGCATATTGAGGACAATGCATAACTTAAGTGTGGGGGAAATACTTCGCCAACAAGCTTATCATCTTTGTTATAATTTGCTTAATAATGAATAATTCGGGATTTTAAAGAAAAGAGGATGTTGGTCAAGATGATTCATTATAAGTTTAATTGTGATTATGATTTGATTTGTTTTAAAAAATAGTTATGAGTTTTAATTATTAAATTGATTTCAATTTGGTTCATTAATTTAAAAAATGACCCGATTTACGTTATTATAATTTATGTATAATTTGAATATACATTAAGTTAAAAGTGAATTCTTTTTTAGCATTTTTATTTCCCACATAAATATTAAAAATAAAAAGAAAAAAGTAGCATGTGAATAAATGAGCATAAGTAATTTCACTTTGTTAGCTTTTTACCAATGAAAATGTCAAAGTTAAAGAGTAGTGCTAGTATCCATTTGAGATAGTGACTCAGTTAAGTAGCCAAGGGTATTTATGATAAGATTTTTACTCTCGCATCAAAAGGTTAGTTGACTTTTCAAACAAGCTTCTAAATACTCCTATATTGTCTAAATTTATTTTTTGTTTTTAATAAAGGAGTGTGAAAGTGTTTAAAGGTTTTAGCATTTTTTTTATATATGTTCACTTTATGCATTAAGTTAAATGATGTAAATTGAATTAAAATTTGAATAATTGTAAATTAAATTAGACTGATCTATAATTTGATACAGGTAACTAATTATTTAGCAATTTAATGAACTTTGCAATTGAATGAATAATGGAGAATTATGATGGATATCTTTGATTTGTTGAATGCTTTCTTGGAGTTGTTTTTTATTAAGTTAAGAGTAATGAAATTGATTTGCTTGAGGACAAGCAAATGCTTAAATGTAGGAGAATTTGGTAAATTCCAAATAAAATATATTTCTAATCTCATATTTACTATATATTTTTTTGTTTATTTGGGAGTTCTTATTGTTTTTAGTACTTAATTTTTCATATTATGTTTTTAGATCTTAATTGCCTTTATAGGTCAAAAAAAGTAAAAATTAGACAAAATTGAGCCAAAAAAGTTAAAGATTAAATTTGTCCTTGAGGAACACGATTGTGTGGCTTAATATAGCTTTCTAAGACTGTGTTTTTATATGATTTTAAAAGAATTAAAGTAAGATTAAGGGATATGGTCTTGCAAACTAACATATAGGTGACTGTAGCCTCTTCATAAATTCTAATTTTGAGCTATAAAAGAGCAAAATGAAGAGAAAATATAGGGTAGTAGGTTTGTAGGAGGCTCAAGTTCGGTTTAGGGAAACACAAATTGATGGCCTACAACAATAAATAATGAAGAAGAAGCAAGGAAGCACATTTGAAGTGGATTTCATGAAGATCAAAAGGGATTTCATCATGTCTCTTTTAGTTTTTTGGTTTTCCTTTAGTTTTGATGTTATGTCTTCAGTAATTATGAACTTAACTTTTGTTGGTACTAGATTAGATGAACCTTGGGATAGACTTTGTAATGATTTTATTTTAAATTAATTCATTCATTATTTCAACTTTTGTTAGTACTTAGCTTAGCTTTTCATTAATGAACTTTGCAGTTGAATGAATAATGGAGAATTTTGATGGTGACAGAAGGCTTACATGCTACGATTGTGGCCTGTGTTAGGCAGACGCGCAAACAAGTAAAAACGTCAAGTTTTGAGGAATTTTTCAGACGTTTTCAACCCTAGAAAAATCCTAGGGCTGCTCAGAACACAAAAGGTATTTAAAGAAGAAGACAAAGGAGCAGATGGAGCTCTTGTATTAGCCACCATTGAGAAACCTTAAAGAGAGTTCATCGAGAGATTGAGAAAAAGAAGAAGGAAGAAAGATGTGGAGAAGAAGCTGACACGAAGTACTTCCCAGAACAAGAGGTTTCCTAACGTTGCTGCCTCTATCATCCATTCATATCTTGTTTCTGGTGTAATTTCAAATTTATTAATTTACAGAATTGGAATAACCGTTGATGATAGAATTGTATGAATGTTGAGGATGTCTAAACTCACCTTCGGGTTATTTTTATCTTTGATTTAATAAAAATCTGATTGTTTATGTTATTTGGATTCAATGTGATTGATTTCTGAGATTACATAATTCGGTAATAGATTGAGAGGGTGAATCGAATGCAAAATAATTAAGTTAGGCTAAAGTTAGGTGATTTAATAAGAACGAGAAATCAATCAAATTGATAATTGTGCGAAGAGAGATCTCACGTAGGTTCCTAGTAGTCCATTGGAAAACTTTATATCTAACTAGGGTTTGGATAAATTGTTAATTGAGAAATTACAATTTTCCATAATCCGATTAGGGTTTATAATTTAGGGTTAATAGTTATAACTCAAGAGAGAGTAATCAACCCTAGAATCTTTTAAGACCAATAATCCAATAATTCAAAATCAATTAGGTTAGCATTAAAGATAGGTAAAAATTTTCCTTTCTTCAATTGGTAGTTCTTTAGATCAATTCTTCAATGTATGCATTGCAATTGCTACTTTGTTAACATTTCGTAATTGATTCTTGGAATTGAGTTGCATGATTAAATTAAATTCTTGCCTTAGTTTTGTTACATTTTGAATTACTACGCATTGTTTTGGGCCTTAGATTTTATGACTAGATTCTCGTGGGATCGACAAGTTAGGTATTACGTGAACGACCCGTAAACTTACAGGTTATCAAGGTTAAATATTAAAACTTATACATATTGGAAAATCGCGATCAGAAACTCACTATATCTTCTCAAAATATGAACATAGGCTCTGACACGCTTGTATCTCAAGCCATGTTCTATTAAAAAAATCCTTTACCACACCAATACTCTCATGTTTCAATCATGTTCTAATCCATGTCTTAACCTTTGTATTCCAGAAAAACACACCCTAACACATAATCAAATGTTGGGTTATGTTCACCCGAATACTTTCAAAAGATATTTGGACTCTTATAAAAACATTCTAAATTTATAATCCGTATCTAGCACGTAATCGTGTGATACGTAGATACCTGGACTCTTTTAAAAACATTCTAAATTTACTAGCCATATATTTGCACCAAACACAACAAAAATTCAATCTTATTAGAATAGAAAGTTCTTCAAATTTCTATAGTAAGACTTAGTTTTATAATTACATTCTATGTGTGATGTATTTTAGATTTTATAATTACATTCTACGTGTGATGTATTTTAGATATCAATTATATGCACTTGAACATTACTTCTGCTTAAAAAAGAGAATTATCTTTTTCTATTTTCTACAACGAACGAGACAATCTATATACAATTTTTAGATACTACTTGCTGCTTCTAAAGTAAAAGCTAAGAATTTCCTTGTATCACTTTCAAGAAAAAATTAAAACTAAGCAGTTTGTAAAGAATAATACTAAATGATAAAAAAATGAAAATAAGTTTAGTTAAATTTAATTAATGAAATCTTTGAATTATTTGGATAAAAAACCCAAAAATAGTTCTTATTTCATTTCAACAAAAAAAGTTAATATGTTGAGAGGGGGCAAATGCAAATATAACTTCTACTTTAAAGGAAAAGAGAATTATTTTTTCAAAAATCAAAATTTGTCCATTTTCTGACACCAGCTATTTTCTACAACGAGGGAGACAATCTTTCCTTGATACTATATCCAGCTCAGTTCAGTTGTCAAAATGGAAAACATTATGAACTTAAATGAGTTACTTTAAAGCTAATTTTAATTTGATTTATTGTCATTTTCATAGATATCCTCGATAATGACCAGTGGTACCAAGAAATACTCATGCAAAATGCAACTGTATTCATTATTATTGGGAGCAGCATGCAGGGGGAGATTTATCCATTTTATTGTAGAAAAAATTGTATGCTGCTGATTGCTGAAGCAGCTTAGAGATGTGGTAAGCAACATTGACTTCTCAAGGTGTTAGTCATGGACAAGGTTTTTGTACTGTTCTAAAACATATCTGTGGTGGACATGAATGACATTAATCATGTACAATTAGCTCATCACTTGAATTAGCTTCATGACTTGGAGAAGAATCGAATTGTCCTTCTCGTTTATTGGATTCTATAAGCATCAAAACAACTTCCCTCATTGTTGGTCTGTCCAGTGGTGACATACTTGTGCAAAGTAATGCAATTTTCACGACAGTGATCATATGAGACACAATTTTCTCATCTTGTAAGTCCAGCCGGACATCAAGTAGTCCAGGTGACAACGAATGAATCCTGATGTAGTTTCTCACCCATGTTACAAGATCACCGTCTAGCTCAACGGGTTGGACTGGTGTTCTGCCTGTCAGCAGTTCCAGAAGGACAACTCCATAGCTGTATATGTCACATTTTTCTGTAACTTTCATAGTGTATGCATACTCTGGAAAAAGAAACGACAATTGAAACATTCATTAGCATTTTACATAGCATCATATTGGCTTAGATGAATTGAGGATAACATTTCACTTGATTTGGAAAAGAAAATGATTTACATGTGGGTTTCATGATCGATCATTAATTATCAGCACTTGTTGCTAATAGAATCAAATGTTAATTCCCTCTTTCACGTTCAAATTTATGTTAAAATTGACCCAACATTGCCGACTAATTGATCCTCTGAAACACAAAGAAGTATCTTCTCAGGGATGCAACTGAAAATGCAAGTAACACTATGACATATTATATAAGTAGGTTTTTATGCAAATATGCACCACTAGATATTTTTGCACTTCCTATCAACTAAGACAGCACTTTTGGTGAACATCCAACACATTCAGAACATATTAACTGCAAAATGGCAAGTGTATTAATAACCTTAAATATAAGACTTGACTTACAATATGAACTAAGATTGAGATTCTCAGGCTTTCAATACAACTTACCGGGAGCAATGTAACCATAAGAACCAGCAACTGCAGACATTGATTTTGAGTATGGCATATCAATCACTTTTGCTAATCCAAAGTCTCCAACATGAGCCTCATACTTGTCATCAAGTAAAATGTTGTTTGATTTTATGTCACGGTGAAAAATCCGAGGCTTGCAATCGTGATGCAAATAAGCCAGACCCTGAGCAGCTCCAAGTGCAATCTTGAATCTTGTCCACCAATTAAGATTACAAAATGGTCCATGAAGCAGTTCTCCTAAACTACCCTTTTCCATATATTCATAAAGAAGTAAATTAGAACCCTGGTCATAACAAAAACCATAAAGTTTCACAATGTTTCGATGGCTGATTTTTCCCAAAGTCAAAATTTCAGCACGGAAGCTATTATGAATGTTGCTTCCCTCCCTGTTAGATGCTAACTTCTTGATTGCAATGGTACGACCCCATGGCAGGACTGCTCTATATACAATTCCACAAGCTCCCCTTCCGATCACAAAGCTGTCATCAAAATTATCAGTGGCTGCAACCAAATCCTGGAATGTGAATCCTTCCTTGGGAGGACAATATATGTCTAAAGCTGGAGAAGATAAGGATCTTTCTTGTGAATGAGTAATTATTTCAACTGGACGTCTCATGAAGTATATAAGGATGACAATTAGAATAAGAGAAAGGCCACCAATTACTGCTGCAATGATAGCAACAATTTTACCTAAACGAGCATTTTTTCCTTGTCTATCTGATGGAAGAGAAGAAGAACTTGGAAATTCGTTGCAATTAGCAAACGGTCCACCACAAAGCCCTTTATTTCCGATAAAACTGTTAATGCCTGAATTTTGAAAGACTGTTAAAGGAGGTATAGGGCCTGTTAAGTCGTTGTAAGAAAAGTTGCACCCAAGTAAGCTCGACAAGTGAGTCAAAGAAACTGGAATTTGACCACTCAGATGGTTGTTATTGAGCAGCAGGATTTCCAATAACACCAAATTGCCAAGCTCATCAGGGATTGGTCCAGAAAGATTGTTATAACTGAGATTCAACGCTATCTGCAAGCTTGATAGTTCACCGAACTCAGCAGCTATCCTGCCTGAAAAAGAGTTGCCTCCCATTTGTAACTCTGTTAGGCGCCCCAATTTTCCCAACTGTACAGGTATAACACCAGAAAGTTGATTATCTGAAAGCTTGAGAAGCTCTAACTGGGAAAGATTACCTATCTCACTTGTTAAAGCACCAACAAAAGTATTCTGGCTGATATCAAGTCGTTGAAGCATCATGCAGCTAAAAATTTCTGATGGTATAGTTCCGGTGAGAAAATTGGACGAAATGTTGAATGTCACCAGCTGAGAAAGTTTACCAATCTCTTTTGGCAGCTCACCATTAAAGTAGTTTTCTGCTAGAAGCAACCTCTGCAAACTAAGGCAGTTACCAATTTCTGGAGGGATTGGACCAGTAAATTTGTTCTGACTCAAGTCAATGCTAAAGATATAGGTTGACTTGCACAATTCAGATGGAAAACTCCCCATGATAGCATTTCCAGCAAGATGAAGTTGCAACAAGGTTTTGCAGTTTATGACCCCTGTTGGAATATAATCTGTGAGACTGTTTGACCCCATACTCAAAAATGTCAGGTTAGAATTTCTGCAGAGATGACGTGGGATTCTTCCTGTCAGGTTGTTATTTGACAAATCAACCGCCCAAAGTCGGCTGTATAACCCAAGGTCTGGAGGAATGCTACCTGTCAAAGAATTGTTGAAAAGCTGCAGCGTGATCAGTTGCTTCAAAAACTGGAACCTCATAGGAATTGTACCTGTGAGGTTATTTATGGAGAGATCAAGCTCTGTCAAATTCTCCAAAGTTGTGAGCTCATCTGGGATGACACCAGTAAGTCCATTCTCGAAAAGATGGAGCAAATGCAATCCAGTAATCCTACCAAAATCACTTGGTATCTCTCCTGTCAACATATTCTCAGAGAAATCAATCTCTGCTGCTAAAGACAGATTTCCAATCTCCCTTGGTATTGTTCCATTTAAGTGATTCCTATACAGATATAGCTTCCTTAGAGAGGCAAGTTGACCAAGCTCCTTGTGTATCGCCCCAGAAAGATTGTTATCGTAGATAGCAAGAGTCACCAAATTGGTACAATTGCCTAACTCCCTTGGAATAGGGCCAAAAAGCTGATTACCCCAAAGAACCAAATCTGTCAAATTCTTGAGCATCCCAATCTCTTTTGGAATTTCCCCACTGAATTTGTTCTGTGCTAGACCAAGATACTCCAGGCTTTCACATCCTCCTATCTCCAGTGGTAACCTTCCAGATATCAAATTCTGTCCCGCTCTAAAAGTCCTCAAATTCTTAAGTTTCCCGAAAGAAACTGGCAATGATCCAGTAATGTTATTGCTATATGCAATTAATTCTGAAAGGGAGGATAGGCTTCCAATCTCCAGTGGAAATTGACCCGATAATCTGTTGTTGCATATGTTCAATATTTCCAGGGAGGTAAGATGACATAATTCTGTAGGGATTTGACCTTCGAACTGATTATTGTTAAGTAGAACAACTTCCAAACTGGAACAGTTTCCAAGTTCTGGTGGTATGTTTTCAGAAAAATCATTGAAGGAAAGATCTAGATGAGTCAGATGAACTAATCCACCAATGCTAGCTGCTAGAGAACCAGAAAGATTCATTGAACTCAAATCAAGATACCAAACCACTGGACTGTAATCACTCGTGCAATTAACTCCATTCCATCCACAAGGGTTGGAATCGTTAGGGTTCCAGTTACCCAGATAGTTACCCTTATCAATCAACCTATCCTTGATATCTAAGAGGTAATGACCTTCATCATTAAGTCCCAAGGATTGATGAACCAAAAGGGAAAGAACAAGAGATATGGCTATCAACCTATATGATTTCCTCTCCATATCTAAACCCTCAGGTTGTGGCATTCCGTGGTAAAAGGGGTGACTAATGAGTATGAATCGAAGCAAAAGAACAGGGCATGAACTTCCAACCTCAAACCAGTTAAGAATCACCTCTTGGTCCTTTCATGATGATATCTTTACAAATTAACTAGTTCATGGACTCCAAGACTCTCAACCTGTAATATGTCGAAGTAAATAAAGATTCAAAAGAAGCATACAGACAAATAGTTTGAAGCTTACAAAAACAAGAAAAAACAAACGGTTCCTCATACCTGTTTGTGCAGTCGAGAGAATCAAAGTATGGATTTGTAGAAAAGGGGAGGGGGCAACTTTCAGTTTATTAGAGAATACTTTACGAGTTTGTTGTATTACCGAGTAAAAATCAATCCTTGGGTCTTTCAATAAGAAGTGTTCGAAGTGCGATGAACTGTGACAATTGTCAGTTTCTTATCATTATCAGATAGAATGAAAGCGTTGAGTTAGTCGTCTATTCAATGATTACGAAAGTCCCACTTAAAAATTAAGGATATTGCTGGCTGACCGCACAAATGATTCAAGAGTGGCATGGCCGACAAAGTATAATAAAGGTTTTTGGTCTCTTCATTATTTTAAGACAACAAACAAGAATGAAAGAGAAATTGTATTTTGAGAGCAACACATTTGACTCTGAAATCTGAATTGCTTCCATTTTTCTTTGAAATCCTGTTTCTGGCATCAACTGCTAGATGGTGGTGTTCTGGTATTGTTAGGTAAAGAAGGTACAAGTCAATCAAACCACAGTTTTCAGCACAACTGTGGTAGGTTGGTGGAGAGCAGCCAAAACATTACCTGTCAGCTTGACATATAAATTTAGATTTGTTTTTATTTTCAACTAGTGTTAGTTATCCTTAAATTTGGTTTTGGATATATTTAGTGTTTATCCAAATAAGAGATCTCTTATTCTCTAGTACACACACAAGAATTTCCCAGTCGCAGTGACTTTATGTGAATTAAAAACTATGCACTCATCTAATCGTCAAAACAAGCCAAAAAGAATTCCAAGTTTTTGTCATTGCTGACGCTTTTCCATACACATCAATGATGTTGTAGCTTTTTCTTTTTTTCCCAGTTGGTTGTTTAATTGAATATGATCCTCAAACTCAAAGGTTTGTAGTTCCATGTTTATTTCCGGGTTTGGTAAAATATAGTAGTGATTTTACTTTTGGTTACGGTGATGATAATTTTGCTTTCTGTCCCCTCAAAGTGGTGGTCAACAAGCCACGTATGTAATCTCTATTGGGATTTGGAATTCCTTTCCGTATCACAGCTCGGAGGATTTTGAATGTAATGTCTAAATAACAACGGAATTAGCGTTATAATGTATGAAGCAACAAAACATTTATGGTGTATCTGAAATTAATAGTTCAATGATTAACGAATCTCTGGTGTGGAAAGTTAGAAGAATAGGTTGTGTCGCTCTACTCCATTTAGTTGACACCAAGATCTTTAACCATCAAAATTATTTAATTCCTTGGGAAGCACATCATTCATGATTTTAGAGAGTTAATAATAATCTTTACATGTCAAGTGAATCATGCTCAAGATTTAGATTAGGCCTTAGCTCCACTTCCAAATTCCCTTCAAGCTCCTCGGGATTTCTCCAACAGCAGGCTAACGTTCTTTTTTCGTCTTTGCTTTACATCCCATGTATATTAAATTTTGTAAAATGATATTTTACTTCATCTTCCTTTTTTAATAGTTATTTTTTTAAAAGTAAAAGAAACAGTTTTAAGAATTTATATCAATCTTTTATTTTAGAAGTTAAATTATTTTTTTAGAATGTAAAAGAATATTATTAGGCAACCTTTAAGAGAAAGAACTTGGTTTTACAAAAGACCTATTAATAGTCTAACCATCACATTGGCAAGACTTTGGCAGCTAAACTTATGTGACTATTGAAAGCAGACTAGAAGCTAAGGGTTTGATTGTTTTTATTTTTATTTTTTGTTTTTTGTTTTTTCAAATTCAGTAAAAAATTATGTTTACTTGAGCTTTTAATTTCTATTTTTAGTTTTAGTTTCTTCTATTTTTAAAAAATTATTAAAATCATAAGAAGTAGATTTTATTTTCTGTTTCTGTTTTCTATATAATCTAATTTACTATCTACTAAATATATATTATTAAATTATTTAATATATTAATTTTTAATAAGAATTATGAATAATTTAATTGAATATTTAATTAATTAAGATTAATTATCAATAAGAATTATGAATAATTTAGTTTTACTTAAATTAAATTTAATAATTATTAATAAATAAAATTAAAATTAAAATATCTTTAAAACATATCAATTTTAAATAAAATTTGATTTAATAGTTAAAATATATTTAAAATAAATATTAATTTTTAAATAGTTTTATTAAAAATTTGTTAATAAATATTATATAATAGATTAAAATAAATTATTTAATTAAAATAATTTATCTTTAAGATTTATCTAATATGTAATTATTATCATTGATAAACATAACATTACATTAACATTAACATTAACATTAACATTAACATTAATAACCAAACAGGTTTTTATTTTTATCTAAAAGGAAAACAAAAGTTGAAACCAAAAAACAAAAAATTAGTAGTTAGATTATAGGCTTCTCTAAAGATGCATATCTAAGTATCTCCAGTTATGATGAAATTAACTTTGGCATGCATAGGGATCCTTTGCTTAAGGGGTTCAATTCTTCCCTAAGGTATAATGGACCCAACTCAGACCAATTATCCTACCAAAACTAGGTCTGATATTCATTACCTACCACGATTTTGAAAGAGGATCTCAACTGGTCTTTGAACCTTAGTATTTAGATTAAAATCCATAAGTGTTTCCTGTTAACTTTTAAGTTCAAAAAGCTTGTATTAGACAAATATTATTAATGCATCCTTTTAAACTAGATAGCCTTCCTACGATTGAAAAATCTCCGTATCTTCTTACCTACTAGAACTAAGTTCATAGTATGACTAGATAAATTTCTAAACCACCTTCTTACTTCAAAGTACGTAGGTCTTGCCACTTAACTGTGGCATGTTTAGAGTCATCAACAGCCTTAAACCAGAGATAGTTCTTAATCAGTTTCTTTACTTCCTTAGTTGGCCTTTTTTGGAGGACTAAATGAGAGCTCTAATGTATGTGAATGTTCTTTAGCTTTAAGCAAATTAATTGTAACATGCTAATACTAGAGAGGAATCTATTTTGCTAAGAATCGATTCTAGCTTCAATAGATTCAATTAGAGGTAAACAATCTACATATCTTAGTTTCTTCATGGTAATTGGTACACCTAAGTATTTGAAAG
>JANQAP020000080.1:2868779-2898796 GCA_026874005.2 Erythroxylum coriaceum
TGAATTGTTTGTTAAACTTTATTACTCTTGAATTGTTTGTTAAACTTTACGTTCTTGATTTAATAGACATATACTTTATGTTGTTTATCATTTTATATTTGATCTGAATCGATAGGCTATATTGAATTATTTGTGTTATGTTATGCAGCGAGAGCTAGTATCATAATAGAAATATAAACACCAGATTAATAGACAATTGAAAAGAGATATTAACTATTTAATAGTTACTCTTATGATAACTTCAAATCCAATTGGATAGTTAAGAAGAGTTTTGACAGATTAATTTTAATTTGTATTACTTAGTTAGATCTCAAGAGAAAGTAATCATAATTATTAGATATTTAGGGTCGAGTATTATTAAATTAAGAAGGTGAAGTGAAACAAAACAAATTAGATAGAAGTAATTCTTAAGTTTTTATTATTAATCAACAATTTCGCTGCTACTTGTTTAATTATTCAATTATAAATCTTCTTTATTTTAGTTTAGTTTCTAGTTATTTTATCATATTATTTACCTTAAACAAAGTTGTGCAAGAATTATTAAGTGACTAATACAATCTTCATGGGATGATAATTTTTATACTATAAGGATACAACCAATATACTTGCGATATAGATAAGTTTATACTATAAGGATACAACCGATATAATTGCGATATAAATAAGTTTAAATAGTGCAGTTACTCCAGCAAGGGTTCATACGACTAAGCTTGAGCCCTTACGTATTGTTGAAGTTTACCTAGAGGTAGAGGGCATTAGCTTAAAGCTCGTCTATGAATGACGTCTGATCCTATGTTGCAACTGACGCTCTATGGAGTGAGTTAACTATAACATATACAATCCTTCCACTCGTGCCCCTTTCAACGTCTTGTTAGCCCTGTTTTAGACACCATCTACGTTCCCTACCTCTCATTACCCGACAGTGTTACCAACTATCCTTCTCGGGTGAACCTCATGGTTCTCGTCTTGAAATTGCATAGGATGTCGTTAAGGGTAATTAACCATTACACCCCTAAGACGATGTCGCAGCTTCCCAGTGCAATCACCGACGCGTCTGTCACAAAGCACACTTCTGCATGCTCCATATCAAACCTTTGATGGCAGCTCAACCTGAGAACCCTTCACCCATAATAATTTGGATTCCCAAAATATCCTCTAATCGACCTTGACTTCTTATGGCTAAGGCTTCGTCTAGGAAGTAACGTACTTCTATTGTCTACCAACCAACACCTGTATAAGTTTTCATTGATAGTATCCTATTACCTGTATTTGCTTGTATTCTTCTTCATCTATTCCCTTATCATAGGCTAGAAGGAGACATTAGGATTCCCTTATTCTCCTGTGATCTCCCAATTCTACTCGTCCGGTACCTCTTTGGCTTCATCGTCCCCCTCAACCATGTATATAGTTGGAGTTGCTTCCTTCTAAATTTGTGGCCTGGTACGTACAATTCATCACACCAATCTTTTAGCTTGAAGTTCATCAAACTCCTTACAAGCTATAAATACATCGACCAAATATTTTTCTTCCCATAGAATTTCTTCTTTCTTTCAAAATGGAGCATTAATCTGGATTTCTTGAAGTGTTTACTTTTTCTTGCTAGGACACTGACAAAATCTTTACATGGGAATTATCAGATGTCTCATCAATAAACAAATGGCTAGTTTCTGAGTCCTCAAATACATAAAAAGAAGAGGGTATGCTCATCATTTTGATTTTAAAGTGTAAAATATTTTCGCAACTTTGTCAAACTCTTATGGCCTATCTATATTACCTGGAAAGTTTTCTAATGGGCAGGATCGCCTGGCAATCGTATAATGTCTTTCTTCTGTTGGGGAAGATAATCGCATAATGTTTTTACTTATAATTGTATGAATGAATGTTTTCGGGGATGCTAAACCAAAAATGGTATGTTGCTGAGGCAAATGTTTGCCTAAAAATCATTTTTGATGTAGCATTTTCATTTTGATTCACTGTAACATTAACTCACTACAACAGGAGAAGCCAAACACATTACTAAGAAGCCAATATACAGTGTCATTTACAATAACTAGCCTAAAACTTGGGACCACAGTAGCTCCAAATCTTTGCATTACGTCAAGTAAAGTAAAATATGGACTCATGCACCTTTCTGAGGCAATGTTTCAAATGCAGAAACAGTGTTCTCGAACTTAATCCGATGCAAAGGAGCACCACTTTGCTTTATAGCACACGCTGTCTTGTCTTCAAGCGGGCATCGTGCTTTTAACATGGAGAAGACATGGTTATTCAACCTTCTTGCTTTCTTCATTGCCTCCAATAGGGTTTCCCATCCCTTCACAAGAGCATTCAATCATCAAAAATCAACCAAAGAATCACCTCATATTCCAGAATGCATTTTATGATACAGAGCAGAGAAAAATGTTTGTGAAACATGGCACAGTGATGTTCTTGAGAGAGTCGAAGAAAATTTCCCATACCTTGAATGGTTGTGCAAGTGATCCAGCCTCCACCTCAGCAACATTGAGGACTTGATATGAAAAATCAAAGAGCTCAAAATGTAGCTGTTGCCCAAGTAAGTATATTACTGTACAACCACCCCAAGCAACAGAATCACCCAGTACTTCATAATTGTTGGATGCTGCTTGAACAGACTCCTCTAGATATCCCTAAAATAGAAGATTATATGTTATAATAATCAAACAATTACCTAATTTACATGCTATCTGGCCAGATGAGTTTATTAGCCATGATATACTGGTGATAGGACTTCTTATATTGAATAATTATTCCCAGCTGTTATTTTCCACTGAGTAATACACGTATGCATACAATAAATCCACATCCCCAATCAAAAGGGATGAAGATATAACGCTGTCTTTTGCTTGAAGACATCAAATTTAGTATGGAACTTTAAAAAAAAAAATAGTAAGTTTCAAAATGTCACTGTTTAGAAAATTTTGGTAATGACTTTTAGTTATGCTGTACATTTGACTAAAACAGATTAAATTTTCTTTTAGGTACGTAAGTTAAATATCCGAAAGAAACAGATGTTAAATGAAATATTTTTGTCAAAGAACCAAGCCTAACTACAAAATAACATTGAAAATAGATGAAAGGTTGAGCCTTACAATTTGAAGGCCACTATATATACGGTAGAAATCCTTTGAAGTTGTTATGTCAACGAACCCTGTCTTGGGAGCGGCACTCCATTTACTGCAATACTTATCCAGCGCAGCACTAGTGAAAGCAAGGGCATATTCCAGTACACTGCCAGTATTCATGTTAGCCTTGTACAGGAGATCTGCAAACAATGGAAAACAGTTATAAACTGAAATCCAGAAAAGAGAAATGGAAAAGTGATAGACTTTATGGGATAGCTACAGTTAAGAAGTTGAAATATTATCCTCCAAGACATCAGAAACGTGTTCACATGTTCTTCAATACTTATTTGGGCCCTTACATTCCAGTTTTTGATTAACAATACCGTAATGTGGGGTTACTCATGCTACTTATTTGGGCCCTTACATTCCAGTTTTTGATTAACAATACCGTAATGTGGGGTTATTCATGCTGCACTGTACTTACAACTCAGAAAGCATCTTTCCTTTGTATAGAAATTAGATACTTCTGGGTGACCTCCAAGTTCCTAATGAAAGAACTAACAACGCTCGAAGGGACTAAATAAAACTGTGCAGGTTTAATTTTAACTTTCTTCCATATAACACATTCTACAAACTTGTCAATTTCTTTAGCATTCACTTTACAATTTTAAGGAACAAATCAACAAAGTGCTAATGTGTACTCTCAACTGTTCATACTTCCAGAGTCTTCAATAAGTAATCTGAATATGAACTAACCATATGATCAACACAATTAACGGGATTAAGGACTACAAGGCCTCTACGGTATATTTACTCAAAATACTACATGCAGTATGGAAAGAGTTTCAAGGATTCTAAAATTTTTTTAAACCACTAAGTTGATCCATTGTTAGTGTTTTGCTAATGATAGCTTCCTAGTTCTCATCAGTCCTAGAGAGAAGTAATAGTTTGTTAATGCATATTATGTAACTAGTCTGTTTCCTTCATGATAAACTTGGTCAACTAAACCGCAATAAACACAGGGTACTGAGGGACAACGTTACATACCTGCAGCTTCTGCCTGTTTTGACATGGTGTAGAATGATGTTGGATGTGGAGACAGAGGGTTGGACACAATTGCACCAGTAGCTGATTTGAAAAGATTGACAATGGGACTATCTCCTCCATATGGAGAATGTAAGATCTGCCCATCTACACCAGAAAGAAAGCCTAACCAAGGGGCTGTTTGCATGAAATGCATGGTATCAATCTCCCTCTGTCAAACACAGAAAACAGCAGAACTTTAACAGAAAAATTTGCTATGCTAGAGGTTTGAAATATAAACCTATAATAAGTTGGAGGATTGATGAGAGCTTTTCTTTTCATTCAATATATAACAAGATAGAAGGACTTTAACTGATATTTTCTCAATAGCATAAGGTTGATCATAAAATGGTTCCCACATGGATATCAGACAGTGGATCCATAAAATAGAGAAGAGACTGAATGATAATACTTGAGGAAGTTCAGGTAAACTGGACAAAAGTTTTATACATGCAATATTATATGGAAAAGTTGCATGAAATAGCAACTTCCCATGCTATTGTTTGGTTCTTATATAAATAAGGGTAAATTGTTTAAATATCTTTACCTTTTAACACTTTATCAAATAGATCTCAATTTTCATTTTGTAACACTACATATCACGACCTGTGAAAAATATATATTTATATATCCCGCTATACGTTTTTAATAATAGAATTTATGTGCAAATGGATTTCACCATTGTGTTCAAACATTTTTAAGACATCCTATATAATTTGGCAACATTTGGACATGTTCTACATTTTCATAATTTTTCAAATTCTCAGACTCCAGAAATGTATAAAAAATCATGTTCTCGTCAAATATTTTTTTCATATTTTACCAACGCTGCATTAGGTTATTATTAACACTTGTACAAATTTTTAGGTCAAAACTTCAAGTATTGAATTGTTTTAAGAAATAAAAGCTTAACACAATTAAGTTCTCACAATAACTCAGATACATAGGTATATATTTTTATAGGTCGTGATTTATAGTGTTACAAAATAAAACTTGCGGTATATTTAATATTTTGCTTATAGTTCAAGATATTTGGTATAATTTACCCTATAAACAAATATTGTTAGGTTAGAAATCATCAAATCCGGAAATTCTCCTGAACAAATTTGCCTATCTTTTGGTAAATGCATTTCCTTTCATTTTCCAGAAAAAATCCAGAAATTCAGATACTAACCAATACAATGTCAAGAAGCCCCATCCAGTATAATACACTTCCAATTTCTTTTATTCCTCTAAGAACCTCTGCCTTGAGCTCTGATTTTGTCCCCCAGTTAAGATTTTCCTTAACTAACCTCATACAACCTGTGCATAATGGGTAGATATTCAACATTTAATAGGGCAATAATTGCATGGGCATCAGAGAATGGTCATAATTTCCAATAGGCAATAGAAATTGTGCTTAGCAAAATTCCTTTGAGCACAGACGTGGAGTGCAGTTAAAGTAAACAGGACACATAAGAAGCTTAAACAACCACAAGCGGAAGCTTTTATCCAAAGTACCACTTGCAAGCTAGAACAGAACAATTGACTTTTTGTCTGACCCACAAAGGGTAAGCAATGAACTGTTATAGTACCCACTAGCCAAGACTGATTCAGATTGTGGTTGCGAATTAAGAGGGGGAGAAATACTTATAGAATGGAAAGAAGTGTGAAGGAAATTTAGGAAGATCTAGACAATGTAGAGCAGAGAGAGATGGTTAAGCAATGATGAAGCACCATTCTCCCCTGTAGTAAATATGTGATGATCGACATTTTCATTAACAATCTTATATAACATGAGTTTGTTACCAGTGATCTAATAACATGTATCAAGTCACCTAATCGCTATTTTAAGATATGTAGAATTTTATATACACAAGAATGATTGAAGAAACAACTTACATAGATTTTGGTCATCAAAGCATGATATATTACCATAGTTCCACTACTATTTCATTAGTGTGGAAAAGTTAAAAATTATAGTCAAGATCTCTACAAGATCTACAAGATCTTTCTGTTATTAGGAGCAAATTCTTAGGAATAATTTTTTGTTCTGTTTAAACCTCCTTAGTTTAAGGCAGGCTGTTGTATTCAGTTCAGGAAAATCTCCTTGTAATCAAAGAGATAATCTTGACTAATTTAAGCGTATCTTTGAAGAACCTTGAGGCACTTAAATACCCAACTAGAGTAGTCACTTGAATAAGTTTTAGAGAAAATAAAACTCTCAATAAACTTCTTCATGGTATCAGAGCAAATCTGAACCAATCCCTATTCCATTCTTGTTATCCGATGACAATAAGTCCTCAAATCTGCCATGGCAAGTGAATCTGAAAGAGGCACATCCAACCCAAATTGTAGCCAAATGGCCATGTCTACCTATTCTACCAATGTTTCTGAAAGAAGTTTGATGTCGATTACTGGGCATAAACTTAATGGCCAAAATTTCAGCTTGTGGTCTAAATCAGTGATGATTTTCATGTGTGGGAAAGGAAAGGAAGACTTATCTTATAGGTGCTGCAGTTCAACCGGGGGGAAAACAGCCCTGACTATCAAATCTGGAAGATGGAAAATAATCTAGTAATGTCCTGGCTGCTAAATGCCATGACCAATGAAACTGGTGAAAACTTTATATATTACAGAACAGCAACAGAAATCTGGGAACAAGCTTATGACACATTCAAATAAAGACTACTTTTGCAGTAATCGAAATTAAAGGAATTCTAGGTGAGCTGAGACAAGGTGAGTCATCAGTCACAGAATATTTCAATCAGCTAATTAAATACTGGCAACAATTTGATATGTAGAGGATGTCTCATGGAGCTGTGCGGAGGATGGCAAACAATACAGGAAGATCCAAGAAAGAGAGAGAGTTTACAAGCTTTTATTGGACTAAAACAGGAACTTGAAGAGGTTCGTAGACAGATTCTCAGCACTAAGACTTTGCCAAGCGTTCTTGAACTCTACTCATGGAGGAAAGCCATATCAATCAGGAGAACAGCTAAATAAGTCAGGCAACAATAATTCTTAGAGACAGAACAATTGCCCATGGTGTGATCGTTGCAAGAAGCCAGGGCATACGAGAGAAACATGCTGGAAAATACATGGAAAACAAACAGATTGGCAGCCTTCCTCTCGATCATTTCAAGCAAGTCATGGGAATATTGCAGCAGCAGAAACTCAAAAATCCGAGGAAACCAGTCCATTCAACCAGGAACAAATAGACGCTTTGCAAAAAATGATACAAAGCTCAATCCAAAGTGTACACAATCCTAATGAAAGCAGTACAGCAACTATGGCACAAAGAGGCAACTCCTACACTGCCCTAAGTGCAAAGAAAAACTCTATGCAATGGATTGGTGATTCAAGAGCCTCTGACCACATGACGGGAGATATTACAACATCCACTGACTAAAACCAACCACAAAGGAAAAGACTTTTAGAATTGCCGATGGTACATATTCAGAAGTAACCAGCATACGTTCAGTCACCATATCGGAAGAAATCAAACTAAAATCAGTTCTATTTGTGCCTAACTTGAACGACAATCTGCTGTCTATTAGTAAACTCACAAAGGATCTTAATTGTGTCACTAAGTTCTATTCCACCTTGTGCAAATTTCAGGCTTTAAGCTCAGTAGGAGGATTGGCAATGCTGAAATGAGTGCAGGTCTCTATTTCCTAAGAACTGAAGCCTCTGGATATGTTTCACCAAAAACCTTGTGTGCTGTCTCAACTCAGAATAAAGAAAGTGCTATGCTATGGCATTATAAGTTAGGTCATCCTAGTTTTATGTATTTGAAAAAACTCTTTCCATATCTGATCAATAAAAATCCATCTTTCTTTCAATGTGAAGTATGTCAATTATTTAAGCATTCTAGAAGTTCATTTCTTATTCAGCCATACAAGAAATCCCATCCTTTTCATTTGATCCATAGTGATATTTGGGGACCATAAGGTAAAGAACCTTTCAGGGCATCACCTGGCTCTTCTTAATGAAGAGAAGTCAGTGGGACAAATATTTCAGATTTTTCATAAGATGATTGAAAACCAATTTCAAAACAAAGTCCAAATTCTCAAAACTGATAATGCAAGAGAAATCTCTCATTCTATTCTTGGGAAATATCTTAGTGAACACGGTATTATTTCATCTTAATTCTTGTGTTGATATACCACAACAAAATGATGCAGCAGAAAGAAAAAACAGACACCTATTACAAGTTACACGTTCACTAAAGTTGGCATTTAATTAACCGAATGTCATCTTGCATTCTAAACTTTCAAACTCCATGTCAGTCTCTCATCACCACCTATCCCTACATTCGGTTCATGACAAATTTACCCCTAAAAATTTTTGGTTGTACATCCTTTGTCCATATTCATCACCAAAACCATAGCAAACTTGATACTAGATCCATTAAGTGTATTTTCCTAAGATATTCATGAAATCAAAGTGGGTATAAATGTTACTCTCCAGTCACAAAAAGATTCTACAACACTATGGATGTTACATATCTTTGAAGAGCAACCATTCTACTCCAAATCCAATATTCAGGGGGGGAAGCTCTATAGAGGAATATCAGATTTGGCCTATGGATCGTAGTATGCCCAGTCTAGTTGCTCCTAGTGTACCCACCTGCCCGAAGTCTAATTCCAGTACCTGATATACCCAGCTCTAATCCTTATGTTCCTGATGTCCAAAAGAATTCACAAGAGAAAGCGCTAATTGCCTATTCTAAAAGGCAAAATGAACAAAAGGAGACTAAGCATCACACTCATCCACAACATTGTCAAAAAGCCACCCCAAGCCCTCAGCACTACACACGGAATGATTATGCCACATCAGATTATGCAAATGATTTGAATGATTTATACCTGCCTATTGCTCTAAGGAAAGAAAATCGAGCATGTACTTTATATCCGATTGGAAACTTTGTCTCTTATGACAATTTGTCTCCTAACTGAAGAGCGTTTACTATTTCTTTGAGTGAAATACAGATTCCTAAAAATATTCAGGAAGCTATAGAACAATCTGGATGGAAGGAAGCAGTTATGGAGGAAGTAAATACTCTAAAAAGAACCAAACTTGGGACTATACAGAACTACCAGCTGGAAATAAAGTAGATGGTTGCAAGTGGATATTTGCAGGTATAACACAGATGGAAGCATAAATCAATTTAAGGCTAGACTAGTTACCAAGGGTTTTACACAATCCTATGGTCTTGATTATGAGCAGAACTTTGCTCCTGTTGCAAAACTCAACTCTATCTGTGTTCTTTTCTCCCATGCAGCAAATCTAGAATGGCCATTGCATCAATTAGACATATAAAACGCATTCTTAAATGGTGACCTAGAAGAAGAATACATGGCAGTTCCTCCCAGTCTTGACACACATGAAGGCTTTGGAAAAGTATACAGGCTAAGGACAACACTGCATGGGCTCAAACAATCACCTCGAGTATGGTTTGGAAAATTAACTCGAGTTGTAAAAAGACGCAGATTCACTTGTGTCAAACAGATCACACTATGCTTATCAAATTCTCTACTGAAGGAAAGAAAGCAATTATGATAGTGTATGTAGATGATATGATTCTAACGAGTGACCACATAGAAGAAATCAAGTTTCTGAAAGAAGTTCCAGCAGGTGAATTTGAGATCAAAGATTTGGGACAACTTAAGTATTTTCTGGGGATGGAAATAGCTCATTGACAACAGGGAATTTCAGTCTCACCACAAAAATATACCCCAGATCTACTGACAGGGACAGTTATGTTAGATTGCAAACCAGCTCTCACTCCTATGGACCCTACAGTGAAGCACTTGATGGAAGAAGAAGGAGATTTGATAGATAAAGGGAGATATCAAAGACTAGTGGGAAGACCAATCCACCTCTCACATACTAGACCTGATATAAGTTTTACTGCAGGAATGGTGAGCAGGTACATGAATCAGCCAACAGAGAAAACAGTTGGAGGTTATTTTTCACATCCTTAGATACTTGAAACAAAGTCCAAGGAAAGATCTTTTCTTTGGGAAATTTACAGATTGAGGAGCAAATATTTAAACCGATGCAGAACGGGCAGGTTCATTAGCAGATCGTAGATCTACTACAGGGTACTGCACACATGTCAGGTAATATGATTACATGGAGAAGTGAAAAACAGGCTATAGTTGCAAGGAGTAGCACTGAGGCAGAATTCAGAGCAATGTGTCATGGAATTTGTGAAGGAACTTGGCTTAGGAGGATGCTAGACAAACTAAAAATAATTGATCCAATTTTTTTTCTGTTTAAAGCTCCTTAGTTAAAGGCAGGTTGTTGCAATTCAGTTCAGGAAAATCTCCTTGTAATCAAGGAGATAATCTTGACTGATTTACGTGTATCTTTTAAGAACCGTGAGGAATGCCTCAAGGTTTAGTCATTTGAATAAGTTTTAGAAAAAATAAAACTCTCAATAAACTTCTTCAATTAGCATCCACTACTATTTCATTAGCTATTTTATGTTCTCAATCTATGCATAAGCTCCTATATATATCCAAAAATTTCCACCCATCGCCCAAAGAAAGACACGATTGATATTCCTGTTTCCATTTCAAAAAGTCAACCTTGTACAAATAATAGAAAATAGGATAATATATCAAGTATCATGGTATCTCATGTACCTGTCACACCCCCATCAAAAGGAAGCAGCCCAATAGACTTTGGCAATGCTTCTTGTAATCCCATAATCATTGGCTCAAGCGTAGTTAACTGGGAAATGCAAAAAGCATAAATGTGAATAAATACAATCCAAAAGTTCTATATATGAAAACTTGGTGTGAACTTTTATACACCTGTATTTTGAATCAGTTGATACAAGAATGATGATGACAATGATAAAGTTAAAGTGAGCCAAATATTTGAAAGCAAATCATAGGGAGCATAAAACCAACATTGCAAAAATGCTAAAGGTCAGAAAACTGCTCAAACACCTTACAATATAGAAAAGAGATATACTTGTTCACTTACAGAGAGACTGAAGTTCATCATCAAAAAATAACAAACGTAAGTATATATGAAGCAAATGTTGCATTTGTAATTTCTTCCTTCCAATGATTCAATGTAATATAGAAGGAAAGAGGAAGTTCAGACTATTGAATTTAATAGAGAAGGAAAGATGAAGCTAAGACTACCAGATCGTCAGATTCTTTAAAATGCAGGCTGCTACCAAAATTGATTACGAAAATAACGGTTCTCTAGAATCTAACAAAATTTAACATTCTTATGTTTATCTAACATTCTTATGTTTATCAGTCACGCAAACAAGTCTGTGAAGAAGATCATTTGTGCTATGGTCGAATTGCTGAAGCACTTCTGGACGAAGTGGCCCACATTCGATTGTTATTAATCACATGTTTTTTAGAGCAATAAATGAAATTTTGAAAGTTTTACAAAGTTGGAGATATTAAAGATGGCATTTAGTTAAAAGTTCTCTAACAACCAAATTTAAATGTTCTGTTTACAATCACACAAATAAGTCCGATAGAAGCACATATATGCTATGGCAAATTGCTGAAACACTTCTGGACCAACCGACCAACATTTGATAATCACTAATCACATGTCTTCTAGAGCAATGATAAATATTTGAAAGGTTGATAAAATTTGAGATATTAAAGATGACAAATTGTTAAAATCATAACAAGGATAGTTTAGAGAAGCTTTAACATCTCATAAAACAATCCATTAAGAAAAACTTCCACTTCACAAACTTAAAAAAATAGACTCAATATTAGTGATGAACTAGAAAGTCTCAAGTGAAGTATCACAAAATTGACATTAATAATGGATCTGATGAAAATTCACAAACTAAAAATAACCATTTGCTATGAAAAATCACATGCAATCAACGCAAACTAAAAATGAACGCAAAGGCCATACCTTATTTGATACATGATCTAATAGAGCTCGAATAAGCCAAGGCAATGACCTTGATCCAAGCAGTCTGACAATAGAAAACATGTGGGGCATTCCAAAGAATCCACCATGAAGACGAGCAAAACTTTGATGTGCAGAATTCAACTCCTACCAGTGACCATCCATTAAGACATGTATAATCAGAGCATAGTAGGAAAACAGAGCCATACCATCAATATCACATTGATAAATTAGTCAATCGCGTTGACTGTCACTGCAGAAGTTACTTACCTGAGTACCACAATAGAAGCTAGGCTTGGCATAAGGAACTGATGGCTTTTGAACAGGTGCACGAGGTACTCTCAATGATCGGACAAAACGTTGAGTAGTATTGCAAAGAATGAAGTTTGGCAGGAAATCACTTTGCATCTCAGACCAAATCTAACAGGCACAAATATGTTAATTGATTTAAAATTGGAGGTAGACACTAAAAATCTTAATTCTGATCCCTCAATGGTCATGCTCCTATGCTCATTTGAGAAACAAAAGGGTTAAATTTCACTGTGTTGCTTTTGGATTAACAAATACATGATAGAGAATAGAACTATAGGATTTCTGACGGCAAGGAAAAGGCATACTAAATGAATATCGCTTCCCCTATGGATAGCACACATGATACTGACTTATTATGCCGTCTATTCAGTTATCGGTCAAGCACAGTGGCAAATCATTAATGAGGAAGAAAGTTATGAAACCTGAGAAGCAAGTCGACTAGAAAAAGACACAAGAGAGATGTTTTCTTGCATCTCATTCAGCATGAGATTGAACGAGTCTATGGACAGATCTCTGGAAAGCAACTTGTGAGCAAGCTTCAAGATATCCAACAGTTTTTCTAGTTCCTGCAAACAAAGTATACTATTTATTTGAAAAGTTTAGAAAAAGAATAAGAAGAACCATTGTTAAATCGTTTAACCTCAAAAACCAAAAATGGTAAATGCATATACTAATAGGGGTTGAAGTTTTACACTTGGTGGAAATAAAATAAAAAGATTATTCAACACTCAATTTCACATGCAGCCTAGCTTCCAAAGAAAAAGAAAGATATAAGAAAAGGTTAAGCATGTAAGGCAACAAAAAATATAAGAATCAAGAGAATAGGTTTATAGTAAGAAATCCAATCTAAAAGTTTAAGCTGGTTGGTGAAAAGAAATTTATAAAAACAGACATCAAACTTCATAAATGATTAGTATGAAACTTTTTAAGTCATAAAAAAGAAATAGTGGACCAATTCACTTACCACCACTGCACAAAGATCATGAGACTCAAAACGATCAAAAAGAAACTCAAGATTGTCTCTGAAAGCTTTATTCATCCGTTCAGCTATCAAGCTTCTTAGATCAATAGTCCTCCCCAGTAACTGTAGACCATAAGAAAACCAAGGCAGTGAGAGCAGACAAACAATCTGATCCACTGATCTTTTTTCTTACAATTTCCAAGGCACATGAGCAACACAAAGAATGGCAATCTATAGTAACAAAAACAATGAAAGATTTATGGATAAAGTTCTATGTTCAGAAGTGGTGCATATAAACTCATCCCCTACCAAGTTAAGTATTTTCAACTGAAACATGAATTTGTTCCACCCAATGCCAAATGCTCTAAAAATTTGGAAAAAGGTAAACTAGACCCAAGTAAAACACACACAATGCACAATGAAGCCTTTACTCGAGTAGGTGGTAGAAAGAAAACAGAACTTTGTAAGTTTTCAAATTTTCGTTTAAATCATAGCCAATACTTGATAAATGCAAACAAAGGTAAAGTATACAAACAATTGCAACCGTGTGAACCCTAGAACAAAGGACTATCTTTTCACCTTCACTCTAGTCATCTTAAGCAGTGCACTGAATCTCATAGGATGGACGTTATATTTCTCCCCATTGTCCAAGGTGAAGAGGAACGATGGATCTAGCAGTTTGCTGTAGAATTGGAAAAATCATTTGTGCATCAAATGCAGATCTTAGATAATAAAGTTAGCACAACAGGGTGGCCAAAAGACATACCTTGCAGCCCAGCTCTTGTAATATGTGAAAATTATCTCACACAGTTTTGAAACAAATAAATCGAAACAGCAGTCGACCTACAATAATGATAGTCAAATTTTCCATGGTTAGGAAAACGAATGAACAAGTTGCTACAAAAGTAAAGACTATCCCTTATTTCCAAGAATATAGCTATTACACATAAAATTTAAGTAGATAGCATGTCATCTTTACTTAACCTTTGATTACATGAATGACAAGATTCTGTGATTTAGACATTTCAGTCAAGCAGCTTTTTCAGAAAATAAATGACAACTATTAAAAAAGTTTTTGATGTTTAGGCATCACTTAATTAATCTCGAGAAAAATGGTAGCCAGGGTAAAAATGGATTTGCACACACAAAGCCATTGACTGAGCATTGACATTTGACAACTTCATTAAGATTATCCATGAATCGAGCAAAAGTATGCAGCATAAATGTGCATTTTGTCAATCTTCAAATAAATAAACAAGCTACAGAGAAATTTTACAAATTACACAATGTTGTGTGGAGGAGAAAAAGAAAGAAACTGAGGCTGAGGCTGAGAGGTCAATGGACTAAGAAGAAAAATTCAAAGGCTAAGAATTGAATGACGGTGTCCAATGCAGCATCCATTTACCAATGAAAGATTGAAAATTATAAAAGAAAAGGTGTGGATGACCATACAAATTCAAGGAACTAACTACTCAATAAAAAGACACCTCGAGAAGTATATTGTAAAAATAACATGAACCATAAGGAGTAGAACGAAAGGGAAACACAAGATTTAAATGGTTGACCAGAAGTGCTACAAAGACCACATGGGTAAGAGTAGCATTAACTAAGTTTCACCATCTATTCATAATAATTAAACAATACAATCTAAAATAATACACAGGCTAATAGTATTCTACAATAAGATGCCCAAACTATTCTGGTACAGGATATTTTAGGAAATATTCCAATATACGTACAAAAAATTTCTATACAGGATATGCAACATAATATCAAAACAAAAAATAATACTAAATCAGAATACATCTGTAAAATCTTCAACAAATATATTTGGGACTAAGATGGAGACTACTACTTGTTTGAAGCTCTACATAAAATTTATGCCTTCCTGCAGGAAATCTCAAAATTTACATTCCTTCTCAAGGCTGAAAATAACATACCTCAGCCTCAATCTCATCATAGAGGAAACGCTGCCTCAGTACAACCAGAGCTTGCTGAGCTGAATCATTATAGATATCAAATGGCAACAAAACACTTTCAAGAAGTCCTGCATTTTGTGACTCAAGCACATGATCCACCAGCATCCACGGAAGAGAACATTCAATTGGAAACTACACATAGGTCAACAGAAATTTCCCCACAAGTGAAGAAAGCATTCAGTGACCAGCAGACACAAAAGTGTAAAAATGATCAAAGTTCCAAGTTTATTAATTATCACAAACCATAACAAATAGTAGATATGTGAATCTCATACCCAACAATCAGTAAAAGTACAGAAAGAGAAAACATAAGACACAATTAAGTATTATTTCATGTCTTTTACCTGAATAACACGTGAAGACTCCAGGTAAAACTCCCTAAACCATAAGAAGCCTAGATCCGTCAAAGTAGCAATAGTCACTGCAAACATGATTACTCCAATGTTAAATCTCCAATGTTAAACTTCATCACAGTGATGATTATGTAAGATGTGGCACAAAACAAAAAAATGAGGTAGAGAGAGACAGAGAGAAAGATATTACATAATTCTAGTACTAAATAAAACCTAATAACAGGGAGGTGACAGGATGATATAGACTCAGGAAAATACAAGTATCTTGACCATGAATACAGTACTACTGGCCAAGATGGACAGTCAATAGATTTAGGATTAGTTGTTAAAGAACAAGGCCCCAATAAGATAACCAGATACCAAAGACTCAGATCCTGTAGAAACCAGGAATAATGAAACTTAGATATTCGGTAAGTGTATTGAGCAGTCAAACAATGCAGAAAACCACATGATTGTCACCGAAATGGCACTTGTACTCGAAAAAGATAGGTAGATTAACAAACAACAAAGTAATCACTTCAGTTAGCGTACATTCATAGAGAAGCCAATCAGCACACTGGGAGCAATTATTTGAAAGAAATGGTCATTTCCATTGATTTAGTAAACACTCTTAGTGTAATTAGATGGCATCCTTTGTATACAAACTGTATGTTGTGTCAATATTTAGGTACTAGTCATGTCCATAAGCTGATTACTGACTACAAATGCCAAAGTCATGTTAAGGTTAAACCAGATCTCTGTAACTGAGATAGTAAAAAATACAAATCTCTTGTGGATATGTTATTTTACAAAAAATTTTGCATGAATGTGAAGATAGCTGAAACAGATCATTTTCTATCTAATTTACACTTGCATCATAGTTGATGATGAAATTGCAAAATAGATGTTAGTTCATTGTATGAACAAAACAGTTTAGTAAATAAACTTACCCGAATAGTCCAATATATGCAGGAAGAAACTAAGCTTGTAGAAAAAGTTCTCCAACTGCTTCAAATCATTTACTGGGATCTCAGAACCACTATTACCAAAAAGCCCTCCAGGCTTCCTAAGATTACCACCAGATACTACTTCATATATCAGGAATTGCAAGCAATGAACCTGAATACAAAGGGTAAAAATATTTCAGAATCACATTCCCACATGTAGGCATGCAAGTGTTGATTGTATCATAGTCTTGAAAGCTCATCTGTTAACATCATATACTGCATATTTGACAAACAGTCAACAACTTAAAAATATTGTATATGAGTGCATGTGGGATTCTAAGTACAATATAAATTTGTGTTACAAGTTAAATTCCAATTTCTGCATCGAAGAATTTGGCGAAATGCAAGAATGGTTGCATTGATGATATCTTGCATTAAGACACCCATTGATCATAATTGTTCTCATAAGCAAACCTATGATTTTAATTTGATACTGGGGGCCATAATGGTTTGAAATTTGCTCAAATAGGTCTAACCATTACTCAAACTAAAAACCAAACATTGTTAATGCACATAAAAAAAACAGCAATAACATGAAAATCTCCGAAGACATATTTTGCTATTATAACCAAAATGTGCATGCTTAATGAGCTGCACTGTACTCTAGCAACGTTTCCCTGTACAAGTATATATCTTTAAAGGAGAATAATTGACCCCGTAAGAATATTGAGTACGTCAAACAGCACTATCAAAGAACATACCACCCCATTGTATCTTTTATTAATTATTGCACTAGAATGACGTGAATTTTTTGTTAAAAAACAAAACATATGTGAATAACATTGTCCCTAGTTTTCATTGTATGGTGCAAAATCAGTTTGGTAACAGAATTAAGAGATTTCTATCTGATAATGCAAGAAATTACTTAACCACACCTTGTCATCGTATTTTCGTAAGGCATTATTCATGAATCATCTTGTATTCATACGCCACAACGAGATGGTGTGACTGAAAGGAAAAATGATCATCTTACTATTGCCAAAGCACTTCTTTTTCATCACCATCTACAAACAGAAAGATATCAACTAATTGCTAAAACTCACAGAAATTAGGAACTGCAGGCTGCTTGAATTTTGAAGTCAGGTCTGTAATGCTAGTATATGTTATGAAAAAGAACTTAGAGTTTATAAAAGAACTAAGGGAGGGAAAAAATCACTCAACCACAAGCTTTAATTTGGTAGAATGAAGAATGGGAGTTCATGGGATAATGAGGACAAAAGGCTTAAATTTAATTTATTCTAGGTTTTACTTATTAGAAAAGGAGTAATAATAAGATAGATATAGTGTTCTAGTTTGTTTAGGACTTAAACTTATTTAATATTAGAGAATCCTACTCAGTAGAGTAGGGTCCAATTTTATTTTGGATATCTTAGTAGGGAATACCTTTACTAGGATAATGGTTCCAAGGCAGGACATGTCAGGAACTCTAAAGGAAATTCTAGAGACAAGACAATGGATGCAAAATCTGTTGTTCCACAGGATTGGGAATAAAAAAAGCAAGTCTTTTTGGTATGATAATTAACACTGTAAAGGTCCCCTATATAAGGTGGAGGAGGTATAGTCCTTGAAATTGGTGGTAAATCCAGAAAGTAAAGTAAGTATGATAATTAGTAATAATCAGTGGATATGGCCTTTCCATAATAATAGAAGTGCCAACCTCATAATGGAAGAGTTGCCAAGATGCTAGGAAAGAGAGCAAGATGAAATTCATAGCAGATAACTCAAGTTCAGCACAAAAGCCTGCAAAACACTTTTACAAACTACACAGACCATAAGGCAGGAGTGGGTAGCCTTAGTATGGGATAGTGACATCAATCCAGCTCACTCATTCATCTTATGGATGGGAAGCAATGGAGGGTTGCTTACGAGAGATAAGATCAAGTTCTCCATTAACACCTCGAACTGTGAGTTATGTAATACTAAACTAGAGAATCTGGAACACCTGATGATTATATGCAGGTTTACAGGCCGGATACAGCTTATTCTCAACATAGACAAACCAATGGATTCTTGGAGTGAAACTATTACTTAGCCGAGGAAACTTAGAGTACATAATGCAGCTGATCTCAAAGCAATCAAGTTAAGTTAGGCAGCCTCAGTGTACTGCATATGGAAAGAGCGTAATTGCAGAGTTTCAAAACAAGAAAGTAGAAGCAGTGAGCTGGTTTTTCAGGACATTTTCCTCCACTACAGATTAGCCATATTAGCAAGCTGAATAGCTACAAATCTGACAAGCAGCATGAAGAGCAGATGGGGATTGGAGTAATACTAGTTTATGTGGTCTCACAAGTGTCCCTTTGATTTCAAGGTATAGACAGTTACTAGGAACCATAACTCTCCATAATCTCGATCTTTTCGACAATTCTAGACTTTTTGTACTCTAGACTGCAGATATATTTATATAATGAAATCTGTTAATTTTCGAGGAAAAAAAAGAACTTCTGTATATATGTGTACTCAACCCTCCAATAAAGCAAGCCCGAATTTCCAGCAACCGAAAACCTAAAATTCCAGCCATACCAAACTTAAAATTCCAGCCATTTCAAACCTAAAATTCAAGTAACCTAAACGGATATTCCAAGCCTCAATTTCCAGTGGCCAAAATCTTATAAATGTTGTGACTTCTAACGACTAACTTGGTATCTTTTCTATTCATCCCGCATCAATATGGTCTTAGAACTTTGTTTTACAATGGCTACTCAGAGAAAAAGGGAATATAGAAGACTACTCAGTGAGCAAAAGCAAGATGAAATAGTTCTGAAAATTATCAGCAATTTGGATCTAAGAGGAAGAGGCTGAAATTAATCAATAGCAAGTGGGATTAAGGAATCAATGCCTATAGAGGTCCAAGACAAAGAAACCAACAAGTAGCCAAAATTTTACAAGTTTTGTGACTTCTAGCTACTAATTTGGATCTCTTTTACTCATCCCACATCAATATATTGCTGGAATTTCACGTTTGAGTAGAATTTTTGTGAAGTAAAAAAGCAATAGGTACTTCTAGGAATCACTCTTAAGGTAAGAAACTAGGAATCACTTCTAAGTCTCAGAATCACTCTTAGAAGAAAGAGTAACACCTTCTAATTGAAGACTCAAAGTTCATAGAGAAAATTCAAGCTTCCTTCATTGAAAGATTGATTATATATATTGAAAAGTTATAGATACACAATCCTAGTGAAAGAGGAAAACCCATTAAACTTCCAAAACAAGAATAGGATCATATTAATTAAGAATACTTAGTATACCTTAATAACTTAAACCCTACACTAATAAGGATAATAAATTGAACAAAGAGGACAAAGTAATTCTTTCCTAATCTTTCTGACCTTTAGTAAATAGTATACCATCTTAAGCCTCTCCTATTAGCACTTCTTTTAATGCGTTAATGGTGCGATTCCAAAACTAGATCACTTAGTGGTAGGTGCCAAATAGGTATAAGCAGAAAGATTTTCCAATCAATTTTACGGTGTTCATGCAAAGAACAACAATTCTACAATTGTTTGTGTTGCATATGTGTGTGTGAGAGAGAGATGACGCGTGTGGACAAGGGTTAAAAGCACAATAAATAGGGGGAAAAAAACCTGTGCAGCTGTTGGTGCAACCGGCCTTGGATAAAAGAAGTTCCCCCTGCCTTCTTCACCACCAAGTGACTGTAACTCTGAATCTGCCTTGTTTGTGTTTGCCATCCAGTCAGCTGAGAGAGTCCGCATATCAGAAAGAATCCTGAAAGTTAGCAATTTTTACTTTAATGCATAAGTAATTTGACACATTCAGAGTAATTAATTTGGAACAAGCACTTTCTTAATTGTATTGACTAACCACATCACCTTAGAATGATCTTTTTTTTCAAACACAAAACAAAAATCACTAGTTGTTCATGGCTTTAGCTCTTAAACTTCCTGTTTTTAGGTAGGCTTGGCAAAAAAGCCAAAGCCCAAGCCAGGCCCAGCCTAAAATCAACAAGAAAAGCCTGATTTGATCGAGCTTTGGGTTAGGTTAGGTCCAAATCTGAGCTTCAAACTTGGGGGACCCCAACCCATCCTAACCAAACTCAACTGAAATTTGGCCCAAAAAGCCCGAGCCTGATCGAGTTTTGTGTCAGACCGACCCATTGATCAATTTTAGAATATTTTATGCCCGTCCTTGTTAGTACGACACATTTAACTTCTAAATGTATGCAGTTTAAAACTGATAAAAGATAGAGGAGAGCATATAAAAAGGATTGTCAATGCATGCAGAAGGTGCTGGTTTGGATAGTGAGAAGAAACTGGAATTCTAGGATTGTGTGATTTGGACATAACACCATAGGATCTCAAGTCAAGCAAGGTAAATTTATAACTATCCAAGGGAATAACAAAATTAAGGATTCATGGGGTCCAATGGGCCAAATTAGGCTACACAACCAGCGATTGGCTTCCCCTTCCTCATTGAACCAAATCAAGAAAGATATTTTAGTTTAGTTGTTGCAGAAAAGAAATCTCCACTGATGTTCAAAATAAACTAATCCTTAATTACAAGGATAACAACATTATAGCCCCTCCAGATTATTAAAAGAATAACCATAATGCTTTAATCATAGACATAATTAACAAATATCATGGGTTTTTCTTATTCCGATAAGAAAATATTTTTTGTGCAAGAGTCTGACTAAAGATCCAATATTTTAAACTTAAAAGTTTATCTTGAAAGGTCCTCCTTCTTCCTAAAGTTAATCCTAGAAGAATAATTGTAATGCCTCAATTATAGACAAAATTGATAACAGATATTGTCACTTCTTTTATTCCAACATGAAAATATTTTTGTGCAGCGGAAATAGTGGGGTCTAACTAAAGATCTAACCTTTCAAACATAAAGTTTACCTTGAAAGGTCCTTCTTCTTCCTAAAGGTAGTCCTCAGCATAGTGGCTAAAGTGTTTTGCACAAAATCTTGGACCTCAGCATGAATTGTTTCCCACAAGGCATCAGCTACCAATGTGTCACAACGATGCATCATTGATCCAACACTCTTTATGTAGCCAACAAGTTCAACAAGTGCTTTCCTTTCTTCAGAGCTATAATTATATCGCACCACCTAAAAGAGAATTTAGTTAAATATCCATTCATGCAAGTAACATCACAGCTATAGTGTATGCGTATGCTAACAAAAGGCAATTTATTATGCAATCTATTCAGGCAGCTTTACATATAAACATTTTAGTTTGTCCTTACAAAGAAAAGCAAAATCCAACCTTGGAAAGGTTTTGGGTTTTAAATGTGTAGACAACAGAACCAAAAAAATACGAATACATAGGATAAAACCTTTTCATAATCCGATAAAGATGATGTTCCATTTGATTCTAAAGGTACTCCATCTTTGCAAGGTCGTGAAAATTTCCAGGCACATTGTTCCCAAATGCGTGCAGTCCATTTGCTTAAAAGTTGAAAACCTTCAACAACCATGTCATACATGCTTCCCTTGATTTCCTTACACCACTCTATATCTATGTCATCCAGTGACTTGAGCAATAACATCTGTTTAAATGAGTTCAAAAGGCAATAAAATAAATACGCCAATAAAATATGGTAAGAAATCTTGTAAAGAAATTGGTGCAGCACCTGATTCAAGGATGAAGCAAACCGAAGTGCAAAATCATCATGCTCAGCACGGATAGCTCCTATGTGATTGATGATCAGATAATGTCTCTGATAAGTAAGACATGTTAAGGCTTCAATGACAACAAAATAGACAAAAGTTAGGCATTCATATCTACAGACTTCCATAAAGAACCCAAAGAAGAGAACCCCTTTCATTCTCATTATTATTCATTGTTAGATAATTCCTAGTTAATTATCTTGATGTAATCATTAAGCTAGAAGAAGAGTGAAGATTCAAAAACTTTTTCTCCATGAACAGCTGCTTGTAGTGTACATATCTATCAAAACCATTCATACAGAAAACCTCACATTCAAGTATATTAGTGTCATCAGGAAAAGGATTTAAGTGCATGGAAGGTGAATATTAAAAAGCTTTACCAAAATTTCGTGATAGATAATCTCCAACATTTCATGGTAGACAATCAAAAGCTGCAAAAAGTCCCATAGTGGTAATAACAAACAAAAGACTCAATACAGCATTCAGAATGTGTCCAGTAAATGTGCAAACAGTGCCAATATATCAATGGGAACCACTTGGAATGACTGATCAAACAATATAGGTCACATTTATACAACAGTAACATTGGATGCCTAGATCCTATATTGAAACAAGATAAGAAAGATCATGGAAAAATAATTGCAATAAGTGAGCAAGGTGTGGAACTTAGGAAATTTTGTGTGCACACTGTAGCTATGATAATAACAAATCTAGAAAAATCAAAAGGAAGCAAAAAGAAGACGATTGTTCCAATGGATATTGCCAACGATAATTATAAAAAAAGAACGAGATAAAAGCAATCCAACCAGATAAAAGTACTTTTTTCATTTGTGAATGATCTAGTAAAAGTTTCAAGGATAAAAAAGATGCACTCTTCTGTGTCATTTATGAAATACATAAAGGAAAGGAAGATTAATATAAGGATATTCTTGTGCTTCCTTGGGTGGGAGTTCATGAGGTGATGGCAAGGTGAGAAGACGAGTTTGTGAAGAGAACTTTTGAAAGTAAACAGACAATTCCTTCATAATTGCAGCAGGGGAAAGATGAAGATCTGGAAATGCAGGAATCACAGGATCATTCTGCCACCAAAGGATATACTTACGCAATTTTAGAGCCAACTTTCAAAAACTATAAAAGACAAGAATACAAAAATCTCCAAACCTTAAAAATATTGATTAATCTGTTGATTTTGACCCTCTTGTACAATGATTCACTGTCCTTTTCTGATGATGTTGCTAAGACAACAAGAACAGGTAAAACTCGCAAAAGAATGTGCCTTTCTGGAAATAGAAGTGCAAAATCCAGCTCCAAAGATTCAACAGTAAAAACTATGAGAACCTGAAGAATGTCTTCTACACTGTTTTGAGTCAAGGACCTCCAATGGAAATGAAAATAAATAAACATCAACTGAAGCTTCCATTAAAAAGCAAAAGGCATTATGTCAACACAACTAATGCAACACACCTCTGGACAACTTAATTAAGCCTACTCTTCTCTTAGCTGCTGCTTAGATTTCGATATAACCATCCCAAACACTGCCCTCATATTTTACTCTCAGCAGTGCATTCATCTGTTTTTATTCATTTCTCATGTTTACGAAATGCACTTTACTGTTTAGATTTCAGCCGCAAACTTCCATCAGACATGTTATATTCTAATTTCCCAAAGGTGGATTGCTTTTTCAAGTGAGAAGACAGCATCATCTGAAACTTTTGTATGCAAGGCAATATTTGATAGCCAGAAAAAAAAAAAAACACTAGTTTTTCTACATGAATGTAAATGATCTAATATAAAATGTCAGGATACTTGTTCACACGAAACATCTCAACATGTAAGTTCAATAAGATCGCCCACCTTGTGCTTAAGAAGATCTGCAGAACAATTAAGTTACAGAAGAGCATATGCCAAATAAAAATAATGTCCCAAACAAATTGACACTTAAGCAAACAGAAAGAAAATTGATGTGGAGAAAAGATAAAGTTGAAAAATACATTAGTCACAACACTAAAATGCTATTCATATGAAAAAAAAAAAAAGGACACAATCACACACCTGCAAATCATCCAACTCTTCTCTCATTGAATCAATATCTTGCCAATGAACACTGACTTGTGTGAATGTTCTAACAAATGCGTAGAAGTATAAGAGAATCAAATTAATAGCTTAAAGAAATTGAGCAAATAACAATCGAAAGATTTGAAAAGTTAATGACAAGGTTCTAGAAGCGTGGAGGAGTCAATAGTATTAGTACTTTGAAAAAAAGAGTATAGAACTTGACAGAAAGGAAAGAAGCTAGATATACAACATCAAACAGGCAAAATGAGCTGGGTAAAAAGCTGATAGTTCTAACATGCATGTTAGAACTTTTCAAGAATTTGTTAAAATTATTCTTTGATTTACCATAATCAAAATTACCAGTGTAACTCTTAATAATGATGACATTATTCTATATAACAAGAGATACTATCATGAAATATGTAGATTATCCTCTCCGAACTAAGGACCTCATGTACTATGTAATGAACCTCATGTACTATGTAATGAGATAGATGTAGTTGTTTATGTACTTTGCGTCAATAGCTGTATTAGGAAATGGGAAATTAAAATACCTCTTATACCAAGAGAAGTCATTAGGTATGCTAGCTTTAGCATTTTTAAGATGATCAAGTTGTACCAGAACATCAAGCAACTTCAACATTGACCTGGAACAAAGATTAAAGTACGGAAACAAGTATCAATTACTAATCTTAAGATCTCTTACAAATGACATTCTTCACATATTAGTGAGATCAATTTCAAAACTTAAATATATAAAAAACAAGTAGAAAAACATTATGATTGGCTTAAGGGAATGAAATGGGAAAGGAAAAAAGGAAAAAAGCTAGCACAAACCAGAGATGAGTAATTGTAGGGCCATTAATGCGTCTCTCAGGCCTAGAAAATCGTTGCATATCAGCTGCCAACTGCAATAACAATGGTTATGAGTATATAAAAGATTGTGCAGCTATAAGTGAGACTTAGAAATATTAAAGAAAGAAGATTTACTTTTGAAGAAGCTGATGATTGCCATCGCTGAATTTCACGCAAACGACTCATCTCCAGGTCCAAAACTTGATATGTTTCCAAGTACAAGTCAGCTTGACTGTGCTTCATAGAATCAGGAAGCTGCCACATAACAAAAAGTATAAGATATGCGTATGCCCCATCAAAACAGACTGGACAACCATGAAAATACAGATTTTTATCCTGTATTTTATTCGATAGGACTTCGCTCATCCATGAATTGAGTTTACTAATCTAAAGCTGCTGAAGCTTAACTGGCGCTTCACTCATAGACAAAATGGGATAATTTCAAGAAATTTGATCAACCCAAAAGCATAAATTATGGCTAAGGTTTATCTTACTAACTCCTACATGCCCTGTAACAGAAAACCGTTGGGATGGTGGAAAAAGCATTGCTGATATTCAATTTGAGACAAGCTGAGTAATATAACGTCATAAAGCCTTTACTACTATGTCAAGGAACCACTTTGACCCGATAGCCGAAGCTAATAGTAAGACCCAAAACTTCATTATTGCACTCTAACACACAGCATATGAAACTTCCATTTTCCTTTACCAAAAGTTCCATTACTAATTATTTAACACATTAAATCATCCTGGCATATTTGGTTTAAATGTTGTATGTACAGGACTGTCCATATAAGATCTATTCTCGGACAGAACTTGAGAGTTAAATGCTTGTATATAGGAGCATAGCTGTGTAAGTAAGAGTTCATCAAATCCAACACACATAAAAGAATGATATATCAGATGGCCATTTTTGTATATTTTATGAAGGATATATCAGATGTTTATCATATTTGTCAAACTTATTCACAACCTACTCCAAATGTGTCAATGAGGAATAAGCTATTTAATATACAAAAATGTGTGTTTTCCAAATAGATAATGTTGGCAAAACTACCAAAACAAAAAAGATGCCGAAAGGTCTCCTCAATCAGAGGAAAATATGAGGAGTCTGCTGACCTGCTAGCATCTAGATGAAAGGAAAAGAAAGTCACATGAACTTATAATCAAAGACATCTAAGAGAAGAAGAAAGTTCCTGGATTAATTTCCAACTTTGAAATCACGTTATCAGTAGTATTGTAAATATCAAATAACACAAAAATACACCTGAGGAAGAGCTTTAACACAACTGCGATAAGTATAAAGCACGGAAGCCATCTCCTTTCCCTCTTGGATGAGCGCATTCTGCAGAATTGGCCATTGGGAATATATCAAATGAATAGTCATAGAGGGAAGAGACTGAAATAGACTGGAGTAAAGAAAAAATATCTGAGGGCCAGTATTCAAGTTGTATAATCACTAAGGAGTGTTTAAGTAATTAGTTCAGATATAGAAACTAATAATGTTGTCTGCTTGAAAAAAAAATGAATTAAGAAGCAAATGCATACCAGCTGATTGAGAGCTTTTGTGTCTTCCGATAGTGATAAGCGGTATGCAGAAACATCGGTATATTCTACATAATAAGTAAATTCCATTTATCAAATGGGACACTATCTGAAATGTTTATAAGTTTGAGTGTGTATGTGTTGGACGAATAGAGTAGAAAGAGGGTAAAATTAGTAAATATAATCAGTCAAATTGACTCCCTCCTTTAACCTCTCGTTCATTATGCCACCCCAGTACAAAATGTAACTTCAAATGGAATACAAGTCTTCCAAGTGGATTTCCGAGGAAAATAGAAACGCAGGTTCCAGAAAATATGATGAAAAGGAAAAACAAGTCCTTTCAAGTTTATAAAGAAATGCAAAATAATGTATAACAGAATTCAGATGATGCAGAACAAGGAAAGGAAATGAAAGTCAACTTCTTTGGTTTAGATTAGCAGCCCGAAAATAATGTGCAGACCTGTTTATGTTAAAAGGAAAAAGAAGAATATAACAATCACAAAGCATACCAACTGGACTGTTGGCTGCCCCTCTATCAGTCGACACCAGAAAGGCCGGTCCTTGCACCTCTGGTTGCTCATCCTTTCACAAAAAGAAGAACATTATCAAGAAGAAAAGGAGATCTTTTTTCGAAACAGCCCCAGAAAATAAATGTCAAACTAAGAAACATCCAGTAGAGTATTCCGCACAAGAAAAAAAAAAGAAATCTGAAGTGGGATAAGATTCAGTCTCCTGAAGATGATCGTGAACAGCGACATCGTTCCAAAATCTAATGAAATAAATCACCAAAACGATCTCAATTGAACCCAAACTGAGCAGAACTTTCCTAAGTTATTTCAGTAGAAAAGGAAACAATGAAAGGGCACCTCAAGAGAGAATGTGGAGAGAGCTGCAATGGCTTCTTCCACGGGCACTGCCATGGAGGCCTTTGTCTTCAATGTTCACGGAGGAGTTGTCTGTCTGTCAGAGTCTTAGTGTTGGAGTGAAACCAAAACATCGGCACTTCTCTGCTAATCCGAGAAATTGATCTTCTTTTAAAAAAATATAAAAATGGCTTTAGGTGGGTCGGACTCGGACTCGGACTTGGATTCTTTTGTCTGAAACCCGTATTACTCGGATCTCCGTTTGCCGCAATGCCGTTGATAGATCCACTAAACTCAATTTTATTATTTTAATTTTAATTTTATTATTATTTTATTTTAATATATTAAAATTTTTCCAAATAAGTTTTTATCATAAATTCACAAACGTTAAGATTTCGGTTCATTGATAGGTGATGGAATGAAAATCTTTAAATATTTAACTTAATCTCTGTACCAACTATTAAAAGATTTATTGTACAGATTTTTTATTGAATAGGAATAAAGTTACGTATTATTATATTTCAGATAAATTTTTATTAGGTATTGTTATCTTGTAAATATAAATTTTAAGATTTTTTTATTGTATCAAATATTTCTAAGAATTTTGTTTAAATATTAAAATAAAATTTTCATGCAAATACACACAAAAAATAAATTGTATTCAATTAAAAGATTCACAAAAATGGATATCTTAATCATTTACAATTGTAGATCAATGTAACTCGTACAAAACGACCTAATTTTTGCAAAATGAAAAATTAAAGCTTATATTTGGTTTGCCTTAGAATTCACACAACAGTAACATGGCATGACCGTGACATTTTTCCTGAACGATCCCATTCAATACCCAATTTAGTGAAGCAAATTGAAGAGGGTTGGGTAGGGTTTGGTAGGGCTTGCTCACTTGTGGATCCTACAGATAACAACCAGGTACTACTATATAATAATAATAATAATAATACCATACCCACTCAATTTCTCAACCTTTATTATGTTGACTTCAAAGCCAAGTCTAGCCTCTCTATCATGCAAAAACATGGCTCCCACCCAAGGATTGGTCTTAACATGGTCACACTATAGGAGCTATTTTTTTTTGTATAAATAATTTTTGTCACTGTTATTATTAGTTTAATTATACTTTTACCATTAATAATAATATATATATGAAAGACAAGATTAATTCATTAAAATATTCGATTGAAATTAAATTTATTTTTTCAAAAATTAATTTTAATTTATTTTTATTTCATCATATAAAATTTTTCATAGTAGCAAAGGGAGAGGCAGAAGAAGGTAAGGGCAAAGAAGAGAAATCAACAAGGGAAAGGAAAGTAGGCATGCCACTATTACAGGAAGCCATACCAAAGCACGAACTAAACAGCTTTTGTAGGGAAAGTTTGGAAAGTTTGTTGCGCAAAAATAGTAAGGATAAGCTTAAACAGACAAAAGTGACCCTCAAACAAAGCAGCAACAAGGAGAGAAAATAGAGCAAGAATGTATAGCAAGGATAAAGAAGAGTGTTCAACGGGTGGAATGGTAGAGTAAATGAGAGCTGAGAGGGGAGAAAAGAGGAGTAGAAGGAGTGAGGAATGTAAGAAGTATCACAAAGGAGGTAGAGAATGAAGAATGAGGGAGGTGGTTAAAGATGGTAATCTAAAGTTAATGAATAAAGACATGTTCAGTTATTGAAGGGGAACAATCGCAAAAAGGTAGAGCTTCTCTTCTAGCCACTGCTATTCATCTCTGGATGGAGTTTGTAGTACTTTATAAAACATTTCTTTACGCTTTAACATGGGCAGAGCGGGGGCTTGTCCTTGGCTAAACCCCTGCAACATGACTGGCTTTTTCATTGGTAAGAATCCTTGGTCAAGTCTTTGGGTGCTCATGTGTATTCTACCAAATTCTCATGTATGCAGTAGAGAGAATTTTGAAAAACTACTCTTCAATCTTCTACGGTTGATTTCACTCTCAAGGAACTGAAGACATTAAGGTTAAAGAACCGTTACGGCGTGCGGGATCCACAATATAATAGTTCGTATAGACTTCGTTTCTTTTCATCCTTGAGTACATATTTCACTTACCTCCCCAAACTATCTACTAATTGTAGTCATCTATAATTCTTGGGCCGTAGATAATGTACAAGCCTCGTAATTCTCCAGCAAGTTAAAGATACAAACTTGTTCAGAACAGGAAGTTAAGCTTGTGCCATTGTGGGTGAAGCTTTCTGAATATCTGAAAAGCCACATTTATAAGTAAAAGTTGCATTTTCATAGGAATCATATGCACTTAACCTTCTATTTGAGATCCTAATTGAGAGTTATTACAAACTTTATCATTAAACTTTAAGTACGCTTGACTACACCTGCATAACTCATACTACTTTTCTTGGACGTAGATAGCTATGTGCTATCGAACCAAGA
>JANQAP020000080.1:2903139-2914333 GCA_026874005.2 Erythroxylum coriaceum
AACAATGCAATTATCCGATACTAACTCCAGTACTACAAATGTTGATCCAATTTTTTGGACACTGGTACAAGGACTTCATCGTCGTCGTGGGAGCAGTAACGCTAATCCATAAAGACCCGTTATTAACTTCATCATTAGAATACAACGTATCCCTTAGCTTGTAAAACAAAGGAAAAAATACAGAGCTGCAAATACACGCGGCATAACAAAATTGCTCATGCTTATATCATCTGTTTACTGTTTTCCCAGTTCATTACACGTCGCATCCACATCCTAGTTTTCGTGTATATTTTCCTGATGCTCAAGTGCAAACACAATCCCAGATTTTGATGCCTCAAGGCGCAACCTCATTACGGGTGTGCCGTAACGATCTGAACACTGCCTAGAGTGAGATTTGATGAAATAAACATGTCGGTGAAAATGAGAACCACTTGCACCTAGACAGACAGACTCAATGAAGCTTCACAGTTTGTAACTTGCAATTTGAGTGCACAGAAGCAATTCATGAATTTGCAGTTGCAGCTATGATGATGTCTCATCAACAGTGTTGTATGACTCTTGTCTAGCAGAAATCACCCGGTCCAGGGTTTGGTCTGGGACTGTTATTCCGGTAGTCTCCAGGTCTGCCACTATTGCAATTGCAGCATCTAATTCCCCAAGGTCGAGACACAAAGAAATTACTTCATCATACAGAGGACTGCAGTGAAAGACACTGATTAGTTTACATAACGCGAATACTTCGAAACAGCACTAGTTTATAGCAAACTCAAGTTTACAAGAAGCTTCTACAATTACAATATTAAGTGGGAGCTCACTCGACGGCCTTTTTTATTTTAGCATATAAGCTACAGAACCTTACCTCCCATATTTATAGCCGAGGCTATGTGTGGTCTGCAATATCTTCAAAAAGGTTGAAGGCATAGGGGCCCTTATAGCAGCACGCAGTATCATGGCACAATCACCGATTGTAGGTGTCCCCCCCAAATCTATGACCTGAAACACAATTTAGAGTATCCTTGAGCCTGTATGTGACAACAGAAACCATAACCCCAACATACAATATTAGATTCACCATGTGTGAAAAGGTCCATACCAGCCACAAGTTTGTACACAACGGGAAAGCATTATCGAGTTCACAAGCCTGAAAACAAACAAGAAAAGGTATAGCAACTTGCCTTCAGCAATACTTTAATTGCCAAATCAACTTCCCATTCTTGTGACCATCTCTGCGGACGCCTGTTCTTTAGTTCTTTCTCCCATGTCCAGCCCCAAACATCAGCTATCGTATACATATCATCTACATCAAAAACTTTCCTTTGTCTCAGCTCCTTAAATGCCTCAATTAAATCTTCAGGAAACCAGTCATCGTCGTCATCATCCTAAATATCCAACACATAACGTCGACGTCATTGTTATCGCCATTAAGTGAACCAGATTGCCCAATAATTATTTGTTTAAAGATGTAACTAAACCAAGCATTGTATGTGGCATTCACAAATTTTCTTGTTAAGAAAAAGATTACTAGGATATAAAATGCTTTAGACTTCTATTGATAAGAAAGCCTAGAGTAGCACGTTGAGATAGAGAATATGAGGATATAACATAACAAAGTAAGATGACTCAGAACTAGGAATCAATTGACGAAAATAATATGAGATAAATTCCCATACCTCCACTGATACTCGGGCAGCTCTCCTTCTTGATCTTTTGGATCTCCTAGCTGTTTGATCAGAATCTTTCAACAATTGAACTCCAATCATTTGAAGAGGTTTCTTAGCCTCCACTTCTTTGGCCTTAACTACTACTCCATCTGGGCTCTCAGTTGGTTCTGGTTCCACTTCTTCCTCTTCATCAGCTTCCTCATCTTCAACCTCTTTCCCAGTATCATCTTCATCGTCAACATCATCCGCCACATCCACAACTTCTAATTTACCCGCATCCATGGGCTTGACACGGTCACCATTCAAGCCCTCCCCAAGAAAGCGGCGCTTCCAAAACTCTGTATTTCCTTCTTGCAACTTTATCCTTGAAATTAGTTCATCCAATTCTTCATCAACCTACGAAACAGACAGCATGTAGTTTGGGACATCATAAAGTGAATCAGTACAAGAACTCCAGGTACAAGTATTTCAGAACATAAATATGTCTTGCTGTCCATGTAAGGGTGTAAATGCGCATGCTCACAAGCATGTGGACGTGTATTTGAAAGAGAAATAATTATCTAAAGTAAAAGGAAAGCGAGAGTGAGAGAGAGATAGAGAGACCTCTTCTTCCTCCTCCTCCACAGGAGGAACCCATAGGGGTCGACCACGAGAACGGTTGATTCTCCTAGCTTTCTGTACACGTTGGTAAAGAACATTTCTAGTTCCGTCAGTAGGTAAATCTTGAGCTTCCAGTTCTTCCCTCAATTCAGAAACTGTCATTTTACTAGCTGCCTTAGGTTTTAGAACATTCTGATCAGGACCCTTGATAATTTTTTTCAATCTTTCCTCTACGCTAAGATAATCAGACTCAGATACATCTCCCAAAACCGAAATGCCTTCATTTTGTAAGATCCTCAGAACTTTTCGATGATATTTCTTCCATTCTTCGAGACATCTTTGCTTGAAAGAGGTCTCTATGGGATTCGAGTATATGAATCCAGCAGCATCAGGATCTAAAGGGGTTTTTCCCCTTCGAGGTACCCACCGCTTGCGCTCACCAGTAAGCCCACCCTCTGCAACGTACCTGATTTATGTTACGCAGACAGATGGCTGAGATAAAATTTAAAATTCTTCAGTGCAGAATTTTCTAACAAATAATCAGAAAGATGAGAGCTTTAAACTTTTATAATGTGCAGAAAACAAGAAGCAAATTTTCAAGACTTGCAGTGCCAGATCTTGTTCAAAGTATGCTACTGTCAAATAGTAAAGAAATTAATAACGAAAGTAAAGCAACTGTTTTTTATAAATCAATACCAAGGTATACCTAGCAATGTAATCAATTTCATATCCAAGTTCAGCTTCCTCCTGTAAAGGTTCAATCCATGAGCTAACTAATGTTCGATACTTTCTGCTCAATATCATCGCTCGAGGTGGAATTGGTTGGCCATCTTTGGCCATAGCTTCTAAAGCATCTAGCAGCTCAACAATCCTTCCTGATTCAAGCATAATTTGCAGCTCGTAAACATTGTCTTATAGAGGAGAAATCCAAATATCAGCAACATACTAACAGTAAATTTCATAATGTGATGTGAGAATGAACAGAAGCATTCCACAATGATTATTGGGAGGGACACGAAATGGAAGTGAAGATAGCAGATGGAAACACATATAAAACTAGCTGAAGTTTAAAGTAACAAGTGCACCCGGAATTCTGGAGTTAATAAATGAAAGAACTTTTAAATGATCTTCCAGTAAAAGTCCATAGCAAAACTGTGGAATTAACAAAAGCAAATGCCTCTTAATATCCATTTGCTTTAGCTGGAAACTCAGGAGTTCAGAAGAACCTTTTGATAGAAATTTAATATAACACCGGGAAACTTGTCTTCAATATGCATAACCAATGAGTGGAAAATTAACAGAGCATGAGTATATCCTGAAAGAAACAGGATAACAACACATTTGTCATGCAGATATTCACCGAAAACAAATAAACACAAAAAGCAAACATGTAGGGATTCAGGAACTAGATTTCAGACCAGCAAACCAAATTTTCTTCTTTGTTTGTAACCTAAAGTGGCGGATTAACATAGGTATCTCTATTATAAGCTACTTGAATAGTTTCATACACATTGCATTTATAAACTGAAAGGAAAATTTTATAAATCTTAACATAGTTGTGTAACCTTTTCTCTTTGGTAGGACACACTTCAAATAAGGGCATACTCAAGTATGAAATCAGATTAAACCGAAAACAAATAAAGCATTCAAGGATATGTGAAAAAACAGAACAAGTAAGATTAAAGAAGACAAGTAGAAGATCGTTAGACTTCCATCCACAACAATTTGATACCTTTCAACCTTTAAGTAGATTAGTAGTTCATTGCATAAGACGACCCTACTACACCATCTTAAGATGAATCAAAGCACGTGCTACACTATATTCAAACATATACATACTTTCATACCTTCTCTACATAAAGCCCGTAGATATAAGGAAAGCGGATCACCATAGTTCCCTTCACAATGTAAAAGTTTAGTTCCCCCATCAAAGTTCTTAAGTGCACGGAAATGCCTTATAGCTTCATTTATCACACGGTACTTAGTAAAGCATTCCACCAACAGCCTGAACAAGCACAAAATATGTTATGTAACACAACCAAGAAGAAACGAAAGGTGTCATATTATGAAAATACTAACTAAATTCATAGTTGTGTCGAACATAGTGAGTTTCAAGACTATATCAGATCAAAGAATTCAAAAAGCTGAAAGAAAGAATTGAAGTTCAAAAGGTAAATTGTATCAACTATTCGATCTCTTATATTTCTCAAGATTTTCAAATAAATCATCATCTTTAGTAGGTTGTAAATTAGGGAACATTGAAACACGACATAGCTTAGGCCTAACTTTTTGGTCTCAGTTAATAGATCAAGTATATATTTCCTTTGAGACAAGAAAATGTTTTTCTTACTTCTTGTCACCTCTGCTCCCAAAAAATACTTTAAAACATCTAATTCTTTTGTGTGAAACTGACTGTGACGAAAGGACTTCAAAGATGAAATGCCCATAATATCACTTCTAGTAATGACAGTATCATCCACATCACAGCAAATAAAATGATACCAGATGCTGAATGTTTATAGAAAATCAAGTGGCGAATACACTCATATTCATGCCAAAAATTTCCACTGGCTAACTAAACCTTTTAAACCAAGTACAGGGACTATGTTTTAGATCATACAAGGACTTTCAAAGATGAAAAACTTTCCCATACTTCCACTGAGCAACAAACTCAAATGGTACACTTCCCCCTGAAGGTCACCATCTAAGAAGGCATTTTTGATGTCTAACTGATGTACAAGCTAATCATGAGTAGTTTTCATAGAAATAAATAACTGAATAGAGGTCAATTTTGCAACAAAAGAGAAAGTATCAAAATGATTCACACCATAAATTTGAGCATAGCCTTTTGACACAAGTCATGTTTTAAGTCAAGCATGGATAAATCAGGGTTGATTTGACTACAAACAATTTTTGGGGGAGTGAAAGAATCAAGCGAGGCAACAAAAGAACAAGAAGACAAAGACAAATGATCATAAGAAGCAAAATAATTAATACGATAAGTACACTAAGGTTTAACTTTACGAAGAATAATTGAGAGATCAGGTCATCAAATATTGTATAAGATATCAAATAAGGCACAGGTACCAGACTTGTATCAAGAAGATCAATCATCTATAATAGACCATGTGAATAGGCAGTTGTGGTTGCATATGAGTATCATGTGTAGGGTAACGTCAGTGGTCTGATACAAGATCTTATAAACTAACAAATCATCATCCTCCTTGTCAGAAATAGAAATATGAAAGAAAGGAATGTGCTCCAAAAAAGTAAAATCAGCTGACAAAAAACATTATTAAGATTAGGATAGTAGCACTGATACCCCTTATGCAGACAAGAGTAGCCCAGGAGAATATATTTTAAAGATTTGGGATCTAATTTAGTGACTTGAGCATGCACATCACGAATAAAACGAGTAATACCAAATATTTATGGCCTAATAATGAACAACGGGTAGAAAAAAGAACATTATAAGTAATCTAACCACGAAGAACAAATGAAAGTATGTGGTTGATCAAAAAAGGTGTGGAGACTGCATCAACCCAAAATTGTTTGAGAACACGGATTTGCAATAAGAGTGCTCTGTTGATTTTGAGATGTAAATTTTTTCTTTCAGCTACACAGTTTGTCAACACATGAAGATTGTTGAAGAATAGCATTCTGGATCATATAGGTTTGGAATGAAGACTTCCCTTCTAGAAGAATGCTATTGTAGAATCCCTTTCTTTTGCAGGCCAAGCATCTTTTCCATAACCCGATCCTAAAATACAAAAGTGGCGTAAAAAATTGCAAGAAAGTTCAATTCTTTTGTAATCCTTTTAATGGATAAGAGATTGGTAGACAATTTGGGAACATATAGCACAATTTTCAGAAGAAGGTTAGTAACTAAAGGAATTGTTCCTTGACCTATAATAGTAGTAAAGGAGCCAAGTAGGTTCAAGATAGAGAACAAGGAAGTAATGGACTAGGATTAACAGCGCTAGAACCAATAATAAAGAAAGTAGATCTATAAACTAAAGTAATATAAGAGGTAGATGAGTGTCTCTGGAATTTAGAGAAAGATTATAATTACCTATCATGTGAGGAGTCAATAACCTATTGCGAGGAAGAGGAAAGGCACGTGTTAGCAATAGCAATGATAAGGTGAAATAAACTTTTTAGTACTTCTTGGTACTGGGTGAATTTAGCAAATTCATTTGCAAAAACTATAATTGTCTTCTTAGAGGATGAGCTAGGCGTAGTACCTACAATATGCAAAATGAGATTTATGAGTTTTATTTTGTAACTTCCGACACATGCATTTGCTATGAACCAACTCATGACAGTATTGACAAATAATTCATGCACCCTAATTCCTATTACCCCAATTGTATGTCTCTCATCTTATTCATATAAGATGACTTTGTAATGCCAAATTCATTATTCGACTAACAAAAGCACCAAGAATATTGAGTATTGGGAGCAATAAATGCATTGACATCTATGTGAAGTATACGAGTAAAGACCTTACGCAAGTAGGAAATTTCAGCTCTTGAGAGAATTTGAGACTTAGCAATGTCAAGCTAATGGTTAAGATCATCCAAAAAGATCATTACTGACATTTACTCCCACGAAGCTTGCTGAACTTTGGCATAAGGACTAAAAGATAGCAAGAAATTAAATTCTTCATAGGTCTTTTTGAAATTCATAAAATATGCTTGAAGAGACTGATCTTATTGTTCAACATGATAAAAGCCCTTACACACTTCGAAAATATAGGAAATATTTCCTTTTTCAGAATACAAAAATTCTAAGAATTCCATCAAATTCTTTGACATAAAATCATTAATCAAATTGGCGTCCTTGTTGTCAATAAAATTCTAATTTGTAAGAATAATTGAGCATCATCTTGCAGATATTCCTTGTGATTATGGTTTGATGGTGGATCATCAGTGAGGTAGTCTTTAGAAATGCTCCTTAGGTAAATTCGAATTGTCTTACACCAATCCATATAATTGATGAGACTAGTCAACTTATATTATGTGATCTTACATATCACATGAATGACATCAGTCACAGCCAAATATTTTTATTCATCATTCATGTAGAGACGAGGCGTGCCTGTCACAGTGTTGAGGAAAGTAGAAAAACAGGAGTAGCGGGAGAGGCACTGTCGAAGAAGTTGATTGTAGGCGCAGCTCTGTGGCACGCACAACCACGTGCCAACAAGTGGGTGAGGAGATAGAATCTTCAAGCGACGCATAAGGTTTTACACACAGGGCTTTCGATAATTAGTCTTCGAGAAGAGGCCGGTTGGCTGCCGATGCTCCTAGTTGTGCCGACGAGGAGAGTGAATGGTCATTTGGAATGGATGACCCAAAAAATTTTAAACTTACACTCACTAGACAAAACTAAAGCAGAAGAAGAAAAAGTAGACCCCACCTCTATCAATGGGTAAAATGGAAGTTAAAAAGAATCAAATAGCCAAGATTGGCTCTAATACAATGTAAACTATAGAGCGAAATATTTTTGTATTCATAAGAGTATAGCTACAAATATATACTAGCTAATCAACAACTAGTTGGGTAATAAGATCTTCATAATCAAGCCTTAAGATATTCTAACAATTACACAATCTTTACAATATGTAATAAACTACATGCAATTCAAGTCATCACAAATACAAATTAGCAACATAGTAAAAAAAATTGTAATGCTTAATCACAGGTTTTTCCTTTCCTACCTTACAAAGTAATACACTTGAAAGAACTCAAGAATTGATCAAATGTCATTTATCCAACTTTCAAGTATTTCAAACACATAATGCACATCATAAGATACCAACAATGAGACAATAAGTATTGCATATTTTAATGTTAATATATAACCCAATCTCTAACTACCAATAACTTAAGATTTTGAGTTGAATGATTTTCCCACAACATATATCTTAGCAAAAATGTCAATACATCAAACGAACAATTTTCCTTGATTGAAAAATTGTCTTATAATAGGAAATTAAATGTACCAAATAATCAACTGATAAGTTTAGCATAAAACTTGACAAACATCATAAATTTTATTTGTTTCAGATTTTCTACTATGTTCAAGGAATTCCAACTTACGCATAAGTTCTAACATTTGGCTGCAATCGTTTGTGATCTTCAACCATCATCCCAAGCAACTCAGCAACATCTTGCACCCTACATTTCATGTCAACATCACAAGATTATGAATCTAAATAAATCCCAATTGAGACTATAGAAAAGTTAAAATTAAACAAACCTCCAAACAACAGTCTCTTCTATGAATGTTAGGATAAGCTAAACTATAATGCCAAGAAGAAAAGAAAAATGAACAAGAATCTAAGGCATTGGATTTGGATAATAGCTCAATAGGAATTATACCTCAAGATGAAAATGCAAGCCAATATCAAGAATAAAACTCAAAGAAAAAAATGAAATTGGCTTACAGAACATGGAATGCCATCATTGTTCATAAGATGACAGGATAATATAGGTATAGACATGGCCATTTATTGATGCATGAGAAAATCTACCTGTCGTAGGATTCAGCTCTTGTATAAGCTTGGATGACCCAGTTGTATGTCTCAGTATTGGGTTTCATATAGTCTGTTATGCAAAAACAGTTTTCAGAATCAAAGAAACTTCCAAATAATGAATACAACAAAAAGTGGTTCAGATTCAACAATCATAAAACCACTGTAGCAAATTACTGAATGTGTTATTGATAAGCAGTAAGCAGCTCATAATGTTTGGCTGAGTCAGACACTGTTACAGCAACCTATTAGACATTCAGACTAATGTTTCACAGAACAGGATGATGAGCTTCTCATAAATTAGCATAATGGTTAAGTAAACACCATAAAAGGATTTCAGGAAAATATAAGTACAAGCAAACAACTAATTGATGAGGCTCATGTATTACCCATGGCATTGGCAAACTTCATTATGTTTGGGCCTGCCATCTTTTAGATCATATGACTCATTTTTAGAATAGATACTACAATAGGTTCAACATCCACAAGGCAAGCCTCAACTGTAGATCTACCTAGGCTGCTTCATAGAAGCTATCCCAATTCCACAAAGGAAATAGCTTCTTCAGAGAAGCTATTCAATGAGCTAAAAAGGAATAACCTAATCCCACAAAGAACCAGAGTTTATGAGTGTTGAACCTTCTCCTCCATATTCCATGTTCTCAAATGTAGCAAAAGCTATTTCAGGTATTCCGCAAGTAGCCTAAATAAAGAAATATAAAGTGAGTTTGGTGTAGGAATCACAAGAGCAAAACTACGCAAATCTATCAAAGAAGCAGCTACAAACAATGCGGGCAAGATGCAGTACTCGTAATAGCATCTGTATGCAGCAGTTGAAGTCACATGTTAGATTTTCATATAGGGATACAAACCAGCCATGAATTTGCAGGTTCAAGTAACAGCAAAGATGAGTTACAATGCCATGTAAAGAAGTTACATGGCTCACCTGCACACTGAGAAGACAGTTGAAATGAAAGGTTGTAGCCATACGGCCGGCTGCTTCCATTTCATACGCAATTTCAAGTGCATTGGAATGATCTCCGACTTTGCAGTCCGCCTCAATTAAAAGATCATAAAGTTCGTCAGTAGCCCTCAGCCCGCCTTTAGCACCCTTCAAGAACACATTATTTGCATCCTCCAAGTAATTTTGCTTAACAAGCACCTCTGAGGCAAGTTGCACAACAATACACAGACTATATCAACCAATTTTTTATCATTTTTACCAATCAGAAATTTAGGAAAAAGTCCAGCTCATTGTTTTTTGGTTACCAACAAGGACAATCCAAGCTTGGCGGATATCGTAATTCAACTTCTCCATTGCAGCGAGAATCTCGAAACCTCTAATGGCATGGCCTTTGGATCCAAACAAGCGAATTAGCGCAATGAACGTCTCGTGGAGAGGCATAAGACCTGCACTCAACTCTCTTCTCAACGACTGCATCTGTATGCGCACATACAGCAATACATACATTGCTTTAAGAGCGTTGAACATTTTCTTAAAATGCTAAAACAAAATAGGTGGAGTCGTACCGCGCCTTCATGATCACCGGAGAGAGCGTGAGCGACCACAAGGCCATGGAAGGAGCGAGGACCGGGGGTCAGTCCGGCGGCGATCATATCGTACATAACCTCGGACACACCTTCGGAATCTCGATTTCTGGCTCGCTCCATGAGTTCCTCCATGAAGCTGAAGCGGAGGCTTTTCTCAAGAGCGGAGATCGAGTCATCATCGGCCTTCTTCCGTTGAAAAAGCTGTTTTCTTCTTCTGGACTTCTTTTTTGTCGAAAGAGTGGCGGCGCTGGCTACGGCGCTGCAGGAGGAGGAGAAGGAAGAGGAGTAGGCAGAGTTTGGGTTGAAGAGCAGACGAGAACAGGAGGGAAAGAGTAAGGACATTTCCATTCTTGGATAAGAGAAGAGAAAGGAGCCTGGTTATCGAGATTATTACTGATGTGATGCTCACGTGAGCTGACACGTGCCTATGCTTTTATTTGTTTTAGAAATTTCATCTAATTATTACGCATAAGTGGCTTGTTCCAACGATACTGAATTGAATTCTGGTAAAGGATTATATCGATATTTGTTAATATTGGATATTATTTTGGGTTATTTTTAAATTTATGAAATAGTTTTTAAATTTTTTAAAAATTATAAAATAATTTATTATCATTTTGTGCAGTTGTACTGTATATTTTATAAGTTTACATCAATCATGTCTTTAAAAATTATAATAATAAATAATATTTAAAATATTACAATTTCAATTTTCATCATATAATAAATAATAATTACATCAAAACATTCAATAAAAAAGTAGTAAATAACCTTAACTCTCAAATTATTACAATTTACAACAAGAGTTCGTGATGATGAAACAATCAAGTAGAAGTCAAACCTGAAA
>JANQAP020000080.1:3186771-3210361 GCA_026874005.2 Erythroxylum coriaceum
ATTACGTTCCATTACATCTATCTTCTAAACAACATTTCACTATATTACATTATGAACACTTCCATCTTCCTAAATAATAATTTTTTAATATTACATCTATTTACATTCTATTTCATTATAAACAATTGCGTTACATTCTATTAAAGACTTTACATCCGACCAAACAAGACCTAAGGGCATATGGAGGGATTCCCCAGATTAAACTTATGCCATACAAAATAGGACACAATTTTCATCCTTTCTGCTACTTGAGCATCCTCTTCGTAGTCATCTTTTGGTTGTGGCTTCATCCCTACCTCATGTTGCATCTGCAATTTGAAGTACTTCAAGCAAATTCAAGAATAGTGTTCCTAATCATGTCGAATAAGAGGAACTCCTCTTCCACCAACATTCTTTTGCCTCCCTACCCCAATTCTGCTTGCATCTGTCAGCATACGGATACAATAATTCATCTATAGACCTCCACGTGATTCCCCCTTGTACTGTATACCCCTTTGTCTCTCAATTGATTAACTTTTCATGTTTTCATTTTATTGAAAATGTGCTTATTTGGTTGAAAAAGGTACTTTTTCTTTCATAATTTAAAAAGTATCTTTTTCACTGAGACGTAAGATCTAAATAGGTTTAGAAGTGCGCAACCTTACTTCTAGCTAATAGAGAGATTGCTTTTTACAAACTTACTTAGTATTTTTTTAATGGATTAAAAATTAAATTAAATTAAATATAAAATAATAAAATAAATATATAAACATAAAGATAAGTAAAGATAAATAAAGATAAAAATAAGTAAATAAGTACCGGCAAAGAAAACAAATAAGTAAATAAGTTTTGAAAAAAGTTTAATACTCACATGAAACCTTATCGCACCACTAAAAACTTGCGCTGATATTCTGACATGTTGTTTGCCGAGATTCTAAGAACCCCACAGATGCTCCATTTCCATACTATCAATATGATCTGGTTCATAACCAACAATCATGGAAAGTGAAAGAAAAGTAAATGGGGATTTCTTTAGCCTCGTTCTTCCTGTGAAAAGCATCAGATAAGGACTGATAAGAGTTGGTGTACTAATTTTGTTGGATATGTACTTTTGGAGTAACGTGTCTACCGTAACTGTCACTGTTATAACATCCGTTAGTAGATAGTTTCCTAAAATGCTGGAGTTTTAATGCTTTTCATGTGCAAAAAGAGAATTGATTCAGTCTATTTAGCTAGTTAGGTGGCAAATTAAGCTCGTCACAACTTTTTAGAGAGAAGTGACAAGTTGACAGATGTATTATTAATACACTGTTAATTGTCCAAATCTTTGATTCAATTGTTTAAATTACAAGCTGATTCTAAAAGTTAAAAGGAAATTAGGCTTATTCCTCAATCCGTAGCCAAATTCTACGTTGGTTCAAGTTTTTTCTCATAGTGCAGGATGACATTAAAATGCTGAGACTTATCAGTACTCGAATGATAGTACAAAATTCACTAAACCATCGACTGTGGTGTGGTTTTGAATTTGTTCAGTTGCATAGAGTTTCTAAGAAAGATAATGCAAATCATATCCTAGAATCCAAGGCGACGACGGTACTAATATTCATAGGGTGCATGTATTTGGTAGAGCCAGAGAACATTTGTTGAACGATCAATCTGTTGGCCTTCTCAGATGGATGGAATGCATCCCAAAACACATAGAGGTTTCTGTTTGAGCACAAGTTGGATGCCGTTGTGCATAGTCCCAGACCATTATACGGTCCCTGTCCACAACATGCAGTTTTCGATATGGTAAATCCTGCAGACATTAACAACATCCCCTCCATCAAAATCCACTAGAAACTAACTTTTATTCAAAGTTTGTTCTTTGAACATAAGACTCCAATTACTATTACTGCCATACCAAATGCTTTAGGATTGGTAATGAGATCCACGTTCATTTGCCTTGTGTTTGCACCTATGAATACATCTTTGCCAACTTTTCTGTTCAGTCCTTTTAACATATCGACAAGTTGTGGGTTATATAAGGATGCAGCCCTCTGAAGTTCTGCGGAGCATCCACCATTTGTGCTCCGCGTAGCTATTTCTGCTGGAGCACAACCCATCGGTCCTGTACCTGTAACTAGAATCCTCCGACCTCCAAGTTTGTATAGACTCTGAAACATTAGCTGGGCAATCAGAAGAAACTGTGGACATAGTTTTGTAATTATAATTGCAGCCACAAAGATGTGTAGGAATTTGTTTCTGAGGAGTTACCAGTAATATTTTCCTGTACTCCGAAATCAGATACTTGACATAATCTGGTAAAGCAAACTGCTGAGACCTTGCTGAATAGGGTATTAAATAGTAATTGTTCACAAAATCATTTCCTCCAACAGTGATGTGGACAAATGCTCCATGAATAAGTTGCTTAGTCCGCCAAGCTCCAATTAGTGCACGAACTCGCTGCTGGTATTCTTCAAAGTACTGCAGTTGCCTATACATTCTGATTATGTTTAGCTGCAAGTACCACGTGAGGTAAAGTAAAATTAAACTAACACGGAAGAACAGAATGTGACAAATTAAGAAACGTTAAAAATTGCGATGGACCCACAAATTGAATTCCAGTATCATTGAGGATACCAATTCCAGCTGAAGCGAAGTTGGCACCGTTTAGTAACGCCCGTCCTCTCAGTTGAGGATTCAGGTATGGCAGCACAGGTCCAGAACCGATTTTCTCATCTAGAAAATGCATGAAATTGAAAATATGGCTTAGCCATGCAAGTCTGACTAACACCATGATCATGGAAAACAGATGCTCATTGTTTAGTTCAATAAGATGAAACTTAACTGATGAGGTCTGGGATGTTAAGGCCGTTGGAGAAACGGCCTGTGGGACGATGAGTTGGATAGTCTATTCCATATGGAGGAGAGTCTGCACGAGCGGTTGTTGCAAGGTAGTTGTTGTTGCCACTATCAACTAGTGAATCTCCAAACACGAAAAATGCTCGAGCTTCAGCATGCAGTGCAACGTCTTCCATTGCCAATATTAGAAGGCCTAGAATTACACAAGAAATGGCTGAAAAGGCCATTCTCTATGTTCTAACGGATGGACAAGACTCTTTTCTTACTGGAGAAGAACATCAGATGTCGATGATTTATATAGATTCTGGCTTCTACGTACATTTTATTCAACGGAAAGCAAAGTTAAGAATGGTAGGTACACGAGTTAAATTAGTCCATTTCATAAGTTGCTGATTGGTTTTTGTTAATGATTTAATCATCGTAATCAAAGCACTAAATAAAGTTGCCAAAACAAACCAGATAAAAGATTGTTTCTGGTAAAATAGAGTTGAAGCAGGCAGTGAACCATTAAGAAAAAAAAAAAATCAAAGCAATAATTGAACAACCTACCTATTAGTTTATCTTTTTTTAGGATGTTCAACTTTCACACTGTTTCAGAGATGGAAAGTAATTATGACCCATCTTCAACTTGTGCTTCCCAGAAAAAGCTCTTCTTTATGGTTGGCAAGTTAAATAGTCACATGTAACCTATGCTGATTCACCGTCACTGAGATTCAACTCTCCCTTTTTCATTCTCCTTCACAGTTGGAAAATGTAACGAAACTTCTGTTGTTTCAATACATTGTTCTCTCTTCATTCTTCCTCTGATTTTTCTTGTAAGGTCAATCTAGGGACCACATTGCATTATTCCTTTTCTATCGTGGCCAATTGAGTTTTGAATGTGATCACTTAAACAGCAATCAGATATTGTTGCATGCCAGCCAGTTATGGATGTCAGCATCAGTTCCCTAACGTAGTACTAAGGAACGATACTAAAAAGGATTAGGAAATTCCTCTGATGTCTTCCTCCATGGCTTGTGAGTAGATGGTTGCTTTAGTGAATCTAATCTGTGTGCAAGAAGGTAATTTGGCCTCAAAATATCACAAATAAAAATAAAAACTTCCAACAAGTTATTGTGGGTATAGTCCCATTTTAGATATGTTGGTTAGATCTGTTTCATTTAATTTGTGTTCTAAAAGTGTTACCGTCTTTACGGAACAAAAAGAAGGAAGATTGGATAGATTTGAGTCAAAAATTGATAAGTTGAAGCTGTTTCTGGAGGACACGCCGGTGTCTGGGTGGCACATGCTCATGGAAGATATGATCGTATAAGCTTTTGTAACCATGTATAAGTTGAATGGCGATGGTTGGAGGATAGATACGCTGTGTGAAGTCAGTAACAGAGAACACAACCCTGTCCGCTGACCGTGAAAGTCATTGGGACCATATATCAGAGAAACATTGACTTGTAAAACTTAAGAAAAGGACATACCGTCTGGGTGAGTGTGTTCGGTTCAAAAAGTTTATTCTTTTTAAATTAAAAGTTTGGTTAGGAGGTAAAAGTTGAGAGACATAATGAAAGAAGAATTTTAGAGTACAAATAACATTATGCCATGTAATTTTATTGGAGTTTGATTTCTATGATTAGTTGAAGTAGTAATGGTATATACCTAGACATATATTAATTTGTACTTAATCTTAAAAGTTAGAAAGATAGATTAGCTGTCGTTGTTCTTGAGTGAGATATATAGTTCATTTGATTCGGTGAATTTCATGTCCGTTTGTCTTGAAAATTTTACCAAGATTTTTTTATGTTAAATCCTTATCGATCTTCTGAGTATTATCAATTGGAATCTAGCACAAATAATTAGGAATGTTGCAAAAAAATTTTATACCCGAAACTAAGTGCATATTGACTACCTAGTTTTAAACGTTTATGTTTGTAGTATTTAGCAAGTTATATATTAATATTTTAAAATTATTCATTTTTAATATTAAATTGATGAAATCACTAATTAAGTATGTTTTCATTTCATCAATTAAATATTACATTAATGATATGACATACTTTTTTATTTCTATTATTTATACGATATGTACACTGATGCTAATCATAATTTTATATTAATCTCAATAAATCTTAATTGACTCCCAAACCTTGTGTGTTAACGAAATTATTACCTGTTTTAATTTTAATTAACCTGAGCTAACCTTCTGTTCCATTCAGACAGGGCTAAAGACCTTTTAGCCTCTCTCAAGGTGTTAGCTGCATCTCTTATTCCACTAAAAAAAGCTCTACGTTACTGTTTATTAATTGCTTCCCCTAGAAAGAAAACTCTTTGATCTCCAACCCTCTCAATAAGAATATCATAATCATCTCTTTAAGATCTAACTGTAACATAAAAGTAAGATTCATATTTGAAGCAATTTTTTCCCCATTGAGAACAGGCTGCTTGAATTGGATCCCTTTTGGATGGTAAATACCTTCTAGTACCTTTTTAGCAAATGCTTAGCCTTTGAATTGCAATCTTTCTTTCTTCGTTGGAGTTTAAGAACAAGTAAGCGAGAATGATGAGGAATCACAGAGGGAATCCTTTATATATTCTAATAGACAAAGATATCATTTATAGTTTTATAAATGCTATCTTAGGCAAAAGGGTGATTATAAATGCATAAATGTTAAATGGTCTAAAGAAATAGTGGGAGGAGGATCTCAAATACCTTATATGCACTTATGTAAAAACTTTGAGTGGATATTACTAGGACTTAAATTTACTAGTGATGTCTTACTATTACTATTATAAGATTGCAATATGGTTAATTCTAGGGCTCTAATGGATTTCTACACTAGAGGAAGTCTCATATAATTTTTAACTAGAATGGATAGAAGTGCTTTTGAAAGGAGGTCTTATTAGTCAATCTAAGGTCAAGAGAGCCAAGAAGTTTGAGAAGTTATTAGCCAAATTGAAAACCAACAATAAACTAAACATGCTTCAATTGCAATATTCCCTAAGCCACCAGCTATAAGAATTATCTATTAGAGGGATATAATTGGAAAACATATTGGCTGAGTTTAGCTCAATATTTACTAAATCCACCAACTTTCCCTCGTATAGAAGTCAAGGCCACAGGATTTTGGTGAAAGAAGGAGAAGACGGTGTAAACATATGACCATATCGATATAGCGTGTTATAAGAAAATAAAAATTAAAGAATTAGTGCAAGAGTTGATGTACAGTCAAAGATTCACAGACTCACAAATAAATAAAGCATATTGAAGGCCCAATACATAGATCATTCGCAACAGTAAATCTCTGCAGCAACAAACATTTTCCGGCTTGTACATTCTCACGACATCCTTGCCTCTCTTTCTTTCTTTTGTCAGTAGTTTGTTAGACATTTGGTATATTCCTTTGTAAATCTTGTATAAAAACCCCACAGCACAGATGAATAAAACACGAGAGTTTTCTATCAAAATTCTCTGTCTTTGTCTTTTACATGGTATTAGAGCATCAGGCTCTTGATATACAATGACCAACGAACGAAAGGGAAACTCAAGCATCACCCAAACACCAACCAAAATAAACAAAGATGAGAGTGATTTGTATGAGATCTCTGCCTCAGAGAACCCAGGGGCTATCCTAGTGATGACGCTGCTGGACAAGACAAACTATCTCTCGTGGGGCAGGGCGATGATTATTGCCCTAAAAGCAAAAGACAAGATTGGTTTCGTAAATGGCTGCTGCAAGGAGCTAGAGAACAACCCAAGCTTATTGAAGAAGTGGAGAACAGTTGATAACAGAGTAATCTCATGGCTTTTAAACTCTATAGTTAAGGATCTAGCGAAATCTTTTCTTGTGGTCACCATTACCAGGGATTTATGGGAAGAGTTGAGGTCTAGGTATGGTGAAAGCAAAGAACCTCAAATCTACCAATTAATGCAAGAAATCAATAGCCTAAGACAGGGGGATGAATCTGTGACAAGCTATTTCACAAAGTTAAAGAGACTTTGGGATGATTTAAGGTGTGTTATTATGCCTTTTAGGAGTTGTCCGTGTGAAATCGGTAAAATCAACAGTATTGTGGAAGTCAACACTAAGCTAGCTCAAATTTTGATGGGGCTTAGAGAGGAATATGGAAGTGTAGTGAGTCAAATAATGTTGAATGATCCTTTACCACTTGTAAACAAAGCATACTCTATGATTCTCACTATTGAGAAACAGAGAAATGTCGTTGGGTTATTTGCAAATGAAATAGGGCAGATGAACATAGCTTTTGCCGTAAAACCTATTGGAAGTAGAAAGACAGAGACCAGAGAAGGTTTTTCAATGAATAGAAAGAGGAGTTATGTAAGGAAAGAAGACAAATATTGTACCCACTGCCATGAGAAGGGACACACGGCGGACACATGCTTCAAAATCCATGGAGAACCTGAATGGTTCAAGGAATTAACGCAGAAAAGCGCAAGAAAAAAAAATGGTTACGCTGAAGCAGTAGTTGAGAGCCCAGTTGAAACTGGTCAGGGGAGGTAAAATGGTAAGAGTGTCGAACAGGAGACGGAATTCAATATGTTGAGCAGACAGGTTCAAGAGTTGATGCGGCTAGTCAAGGGAAAAGGTATTAACGAAGTCAATCACGTAGCTTTTAACAACTACGCAGGTATACATTCTCACCATAATGATAATGTTAGCTCCAATTATGATTGTGTTTCATGGATAGTGGATTCAGGTGCATCAACCCACATGATCCATAACCAAAACTTACTCAAAAACACTGACCCTACAACTGATATTTTCCCTGTGATGTTACCCGACGACTCTTTTAAACCTATTACTCAAAAAGGCAACGTAGCATTAACTGATACAATTCAACTAGAAGATGTTCTACACATACCTACTTTCCACCACAACCTCCTATCAGTCTGCAAACTTGCCAAAAGAAATAACTTAGCTGTTATATTCATATCAAATAAGGTTGTGTTGCAGGACTCGCAGACTAATTCCATTGTGGCAAGTTGCGAGAAAATTGGGGGCATTTACAGACTCGAACCTCATCACTTCCTACCACCAAATTTGAAGAAAGGTCCCTCTTTGCAATTTTATCTCAATGAACATTTTGTTTGTAATGTTATTGATATTTTTAGTTTATGACATTTTCGACTCGGTCACGTATCCACTAAGATTTTAGAATGTTTGAATTTTTGTCACCTTAAGCCATCAAATGATTTTTTTTGTGAAATATGTCCTTTAGTAAAACAAACACGAAAACCATTCGGGAAACATGTTATAATAGCAACCAAACCCGTTGAGTTAATTCATATGGATCTTTGGGGCCCATATAGGATAAAAGCCTTTGACGGATCCACATATTTTTTGACCATTGTGGATGGATTCAGTAAAGCTACCTGGACTTTCCTTTTAAGTAGCAAAGCCTAAGTCCATAATACAATCAGACTTTTTGTTTCAATGATCGAAACTCAGTTTAACCAAAAAATCGCCAAAATACAAACGGACAATGGGACGGAGTTTGTTAATAGTTCCAACCAATAATTATTTGAGTCAAAGGGGGATTATCTACCAAAAAACATGTGTTTATACACTACAACAAAACGGTGTTGTAGTACGCAAGCATAAACACTTACTTCAAATAACCCGAGCCCTTATGTTTAAAGCCAACTTACCAAAAGAGTTTTAGGGGGATGCCATTTTAACTGTTACTCACATTATCAATCGTCTACCCACAAAAATTTTATCTTAGGAAACACCATATGAAAAACTGTATCTTTGACCACCCAATTATGATCATTTTAGGACTTTTGGATGTTTATATTATGCAACAAACATAAAACCCCACAAAGAAAAATTAGAACCAAGGGCTATGAAGTGTTTATTACTTGGATACGCGATCGATAGAAAAGCTTATAACTATTCGTAATTAATACACGTCAAATAATCTTTAGTCGAGATGTCATTTTTCATGAACATTTATTCCCCTACAAAAACCTAGAAATACCAATACAAGATATGCCCATCTTCGGAGCCCAAAACCCACTCATCTCTTTCAACTCACAAACACCACAAGGCCCAAATACACCACACTTAGACCTACCCAAATCCACCTTACCAGACCCGATGACAACACCCATAATTTCAAATCAGGAGTCCTCTTCATCTAACCCCATCTCTGGTCTAGACGAGTCTTCACCTTCATTGCCATCGCCAACCCATACTCAACTACAACCCCTTCCCACTAGATTCAGTACCAAACCAAGAAAAAGACCTTTTTACCTAGAAGATTATGTCACCCACATGTCCAACACTTCCCTTGCCGCTGAAATAACCCAGTTCGAAGATACGACAACCATACAATTCTCCCACGCCCATACACTTTTCTTAGCCAACCTATCTACTGACTATGAACCATTTTCATATGACGCTGCTAAACATGACCCATTATGGATTAAGCCGATGCAGGTAGAGATCGAAGCTCTGGAGAATAACGAGACTTGAGTTCCAGCTATTTTACTAGCAGGAAAGAAACCTTTAACCACAAAGAGGGCCTACAAAATAAAGTGTAAACCGGATGGTTCGGTAGATCGACGAAAAGCTCACCTCGTGGTAAAGGGTTTCAAACAAACCATCGGGGTTAATTACTTCGACGTATTCTCACCGGTTGCCAAAATTACCACCATTCGGACCTTACTTGCAGTAGTAGCAGCCAACACATGGCCTGTTCATCATTGTGACATCAACAACACATACTTACACGGACATATTGACGAAGAAATCTACATTGTTCCACCACAAGGGTACCATAAAACTTAACCGGGAGAGGTTCTCCGATTACAAAAGTCCCTTTATGGCCTTAAAAAGGCAAGGCGATAGTGGCACAAGGAAATCACTTGGACTCTAACGAATTACAGTTTCAATGAGAAAGAATCAAACCATTGTCTCTTCACGAAAGGTACCACTGATAACTTTGTGGCTTTGGTTATTTACGTTGATGATGTTTTAATAACAAGCCCTTCTGAAGGATTGATCCGTGATGTTAAACGCTTCCTGCATAGTGCGTTTACGATTAAGGATATGGGTAATGCCAAGTATTTTGTTGATGTACAAATTGCTAGGTCATAGAATGAGATGTTATTATCTCAACAGAAGTATATACGTGACATTCTAACTGACATAGAATTGACAGAGTTACAACCTGCCGATACTCCTATGGTTCAAGGCGTCAAACTTGACATTGATGATAGCCCCTTATTGACTAATCCCGAGAAATATAAACGAGCCGTTGGTCAACTCCTATATCTGAATTTCACTCCCCCCGATATTGCTTCGCCACTCAATAGCTTAGTTAATTTACTGCCACACCCTGTGCCTCTCATTAGAAAGCCCTACTGTATGTTTTACGATACTTATTAGGGACCATACCAAAAGCCTTGGTCTATTCCATCATGGCTACTCCTTCACTACATGCTTTCTTTGATGCAGACTGGGCAGGCTACAAATTCACAAGGAAGTCTCTCACAGGTTTCTGCATATTCTTTGGTTCGTCCTTGATCTCATGGAAGACCAAGGAACAACAAACGGTGAGCAGATCATCGACCAAGGCTAAATATAGGAGCATGGCCAGTACCTTCTGCGAAATCAAATGGCTTAGCTTCACGAACGCACCAAGCATCTCGACATTGATTGCCATTTAGTTCACAATACTGTTCATAATGGTTTCATTCAAATGACACACCTATCTTCTAAATACCAATTGGCAGATGCATTCACCAAAGCTCTCCCAAAGCATACACTCTCTAATACTCTTGTCAAGTTGGGATTACTCACCTTCCAATTTGAGGAGGGGTTGATGTATAGTCCAAGACTTACAGACGGGTTCACAAATAAATAAATCATATTGAAGGCCCAACTCACAGATCATTCGCAATAGAAAATCTTTGCAGCATCAAACATTTTCCAGCTTGTACATTCTCACGACATCCTTGTCTCTCTTTCTTTCTTTTGTCAGTAGTTTGTTAGAAAGTTGGTTATGTATATTCCTTTGTAAATCTTATACCCCACAGCACAGATGAATAAAACACGAGAGTTTTCTATCAAAATTCTCTGTCTATGTCTTTTACAAGAGTTATCGGGACAAGGAGTAATTCAATATAGTACCAACCATTTATCTTCTCCAGTAATTTTACTAAAAAATAAAAATAGTTCTTAAAGGGGGGTTTTTAAGCTTGACTCGGTTTTCTGTAAGATCATCAAACAATATGGTACTTAAAAAGTTTATTGATAGTTAATAAGGTGAAAGCAATTCCCAAGTTGTAAAAAGAAAATTCATACCAATTATAAAGTTGTACGCAATAAGTCTTCTTACGGCGAAAAACTTTGCTATATTTTTTTATATGTTTTAAACCTTTTCCTAATGCCATAAGGAGAGATATCTTTTATTTCATGTAGATTTGGTCTCTCCCAAAATTGAGTAGGGGACGATCCCTAGCATGGACAAGAAGGGTATTCCCCTAGGGCTCATCTCATAAAGGGCCTAAATGATGACTAAGTCATCATATAAAAGTAAAGAGACTTTAAACTTATTCCTAGTTACATAAGAAGAGATCTTTTATTTCATGCAAATTTGGTCTCCTCCAAAATAGAGCAAGGGACACTCGCCCGAGCATGGACAAGAAGAGTATTCGCCCGGGGCTCATCTCATAAAGGGCCCAAATGATGACTAAGTTATCATATAAAAATAAAGAGATTTTAAAGTCTTTCTTTTTCTTTTTTTTTTTACATTAGTTATCCCAGTTTCGCCGGACTAATCTTAAGCCCCTAAAACCTCACCTCAAGAGTCCTAGAGTAGATAAATCTGAAACCTTAAGATCCCTCAGGTTCCTACATAGCCTGTACACTTCTATGTACAAGGAGTTGTCACATACTGATTGGTCAGCTGTTGATTGATCACTAGCCTTGCTCAGCATCAGGTTCTCATTAGCTCCAGGTTCCCTAGTAGTTCCAACTCCCACACTGTCACTAAAAGCGAGACGTCTGCAATTAATCCGACCAAGGAGCATGCCCAGAGGGCTAGAGGATCATCGATAAGAAAAATTCCCCCTCTCTCTCCCTTTGTGGTGGCTCGAACTCAAAACCTCCTATAAAGGAGAGCCTTGAGTGAAGAGTGGAAACCAATTAGGTACTCTTATTTATCAAAGTCTTTCTTTTTCATGAGTTACAAGAGTGTTGTGATGAAAGGAACTTAACTTTTTAACTTCCATATTTAACCTTTAACTTTTTTATGTTGATCTATTTATAAATTTTTTTCATAGTCTTGGACATTTGACTGTAGTTTTTACCCTTTGATTTTTTTATTTTCACGAGCATACGAATATAAGATATTCTAACTTAAGAATTAGTAGCAAGTAATAATTTAAATGTAAAGTTCTTGGATTTTCTATTTATTTTTCAGCTTACTAAATAGTTGAATATTCAACTATTATAATTAATTTGTATCATCTATCAACATTATGTGGACATGATTATATGTTTTGTTCGTTAAATTGAAATTCACTTGACTTGCTTTTTTCCCTTTATATATTATTTCCATTTGACGTTAGTCCTTCTCCTCTGACAATGTTACTCCTACTACATAGGTTTAAGTGGTAGATATACTAATTATTTTTACTTTGTCTTTAAGTTTTAATTATTCAATCAACTTATAATTGTTTTATTATTCTTCAATCACGATTAAGATAGAAAGATAAATACAAATATTCAATTACATCCCCGCAACCCATTTTTTCTTTTGGTACATAACTATCTTTAAATATCAATTAAACATAAAAAAAGAAAAGCATTTTGGATAATACAAAAATACAATAATACTTAATGATTAATACAGTACTTATTTAATTATTAATTCTAATAATTTATTATTAATATTATTAATAAAAAGATGTAAAAATTAAAATAAAATTATTTATTCAATTAATTTTTAAATTTATTTAATATTTAATATATTATATTATCGTTACATCGATAACTTTTATTTTTGTTTAAAAAATCAATTCTCTTTTATTTTTTACAATAGATACATTATAATTCAACTTTATTACTATTAATCATATTTATTTTAAAATATGTATTTATCAAAGATTATTATAACCTCTCAACTTATATCTATCGTTAAAAAGAGATTGATTTCCCATTTTTTACCATCATCATGATTAGATCAATTGTAATTCCAATATTTTTTTGATAAAAAGTCAATCATTGATAATTTTTGATGCTTTAAATTTACTTAAAAAATCAAAATTAGATTTTAAATATGATAACTTTTATCTTAAAAATTTGTTCTTTATTTCTTTCTTTTTTATATAGGATATTAAATTTTTTCTTTATTTTTTTCCTTGTTTCGTAAAGTTGTTTATGTTCTTTTTCTAGTCTAATTGTGTTATAAATGATTTATATAAAATTGCCTAAAAAGAGTTGGTTTAGAAGTTAGAAAATGAGGGGAAAAAAAAAGAGAACAAGAAGAACAATTCATAGAATCCCGAATATTACCAAAGGATTGGATGGAGCAAGTTTTGCATAATTATAAATAATCTAGGATTACAAGTATTGGTAGAGCCCCCGAACCTTCTAAATTTGTTTGAATGCTAATGTGCATAAGGGCTGAGTTTCAATGTGCATAGATGTTGCCTTTGTAAGACCATAAAAATTTTTTTAGCATCCTTCTCAAATTCCACCAAAACACTTCTTTAGACATAGAACCAAGTATTAAATTCCTTTTTTTTTCTAATTAAGAGGTTAACCAAACCAATATTAATTAAAGTAGGTAAGGAGATAGCTTTGTTATTCCTCCAAACCGCAAATACACATTAACGGCAGCATATAATTCATGATTATTATTTCAGAAACAAAATAATATCGGTAGATGGTAACTAAACCCTGGAATCCAAGGCCATGATAGTGCTAAGATTCATGGGGTTCATGTACTCGATGGAGCCAGTAGCGATCCTGTCGACGATGAGCCCATTTGCCCTCTCCGACGGGTGGAATGGATCCCAGAACGCATAGACGTCTCTGTTGGGGCACAAGTTTGATGCCGCTGTGCATAGTCCAATACCATTGTACGGTCCTTGTCCGCAACACGCCACCTTTGATGTTATAAACCCTGCAACAGTTTTTAGTTACACCAACCCATTTATTGATCCAATATTTTACTTCTAGGTGCTTAAGTATTTGATTTTTTAAACCATAATTCTTTTTTTTTTATATATAGAAAAGGACGTTGGATTTTTAATTGCTTGCAATTGGAACTAGGTGCATAAATACTTGATCAATTTCTATTGGAAAATATTCAAGTATCCAATTAATTATTGGAGAGCATATAGAGCCACACAATAATAACTCGATTTCGAATCTATAGAGACAACTGATGTGACGTACAACTGCGAGGTCGTTTAGTACTTCAGAGAGATAATAGCCTTGCTATGGTACTAATAAGGTCGCAATAAAGATTTGAGAGTCAAACCCTAGTCTCAACCTGAAGATATCTATCCATTAATTATGCATATGATTAAATTGAAAAGGAACAGAAAACTTCTTGGTAGAATATGAAGATCAAATGAAAAGAGACATATTTGATGGGAAGTCGGTAATACTAGTTAATGGGATCTTTAAATGCGAATTAACCCATGCATGAGTCGATCCAGCACATATATAGATACAACCGTGATAAAATTGACTGATAATGACAAATGGGTGCTATAATAAACTCAAAAACTTTTTCATACGTATGATTGGTTTCACTTAACAAAACTACAGCACATTATTAAATTGTCACCTTTCATGCCTAAGGACACCACTTTGCCACGTAAAATGTCTCCTATAGTTAAACACTAATATTCTCTTGCAAAATGCTGTACGTTCATGCGACCTACCTCAGATGCTCGTTCAGCTCAAGAAACACCACATAAGAATTAAATAAAGACATGAAGCTGTTAATGCTAATAAGCTACATGCTTATATCTATCTATCTTTCTTTATATATTTTCGCTTACCAAAAGCTTGAGGATTACTAATAAAATCGGCGGCCATTAATTCTGTATTAACGCCAACGAAGATATCTGCACCATATTCACTGTTGAGCTCATTGAGCGTTTGAACAAGCTGAGGATTGAACAAGGCAGCAGCCCTTTGCAGCTCAGGAGAACACTGCCCATTGACGCCCCTGATAGCCAGTTCTGCTGGTACACAACCCAATGGACCAGTCCCAGTCACTAGCACTCTTCTTGCTCCAAGATCGTAGAGCCTCTGAACAACAATTCATAATCAAACCCCATTAATTAATATTCTTGGTCTCTTCGAAAACACAAATGAAACCCAATATTACATATACCATGAGAAGTTTCTTGTATTCGGAGATGAGAAAAACTACGTAGTCAGGAAGTGCATATTGGCGAGATCTCAATGAGCCAGGGATCAAGTAGTAGTTGTTAACGAAGTCGTTACCGCCTACTGTAATTAGGACAAGTGCACCGTTAACAAGTTTCTGAGCTTGCTGAGGTCCAATAAGAGCAGCCAAGCGCGTCTGGTACTGCTCGAAGTACAAGAATTGTTGAAACATTCTGATGATGTTTACCTGAAAATTTTGTACATGTCCCTTAAATTTCCTCAAATAGGAATTTTATTTCCATGTACTTTCCCTGCTACCAAAGATTTCCTCTAATAAAAGCTGCTAAGTTAGGATAAAAGTAAAGATGGAGAGGAAGGACATGGAATTACCAAAGAAGCAAATAAAAGGCAAAACATTCTGATGATAGATACACTTGGAAATAAAGCTTCAGCATGCAATGCTAAATTTATCTAGGGAACAAAAGTAGCTACACTTACGAATTGGACTCCAGTGTCATTAAGAATTCCTATTCCAGCAGAAGCAAAATTGGCACCAATAAGTAGCCTCCGTCCTGTCAGCTCAGGGCTCAGGTATGGCAATGGAGATTCTGATAAACCAAGCTGTTGACCTATTGATATAGATAGATACATCATACATAATGCGTTAGTGCATCCCTATTGAAATATAAACTACAACTATAATGTACATAAGATTATAAAGCTGAATATCACGGACCGATGAAGTCAGGAATGTTGTAGCCATTTGAAAACCGTCCAGTTGGTCGATGAGTTGGGTAATCAATGCCGTAAGGCGGGCTGTCGGCTCGGGCAGTCGTGGCTAGGTAATTGTTGTTGCCATTGTCAACTAGTGAATCTCCAAAAACAAAGAAAGCCCTGGCCTCTATCAGGGGCATAATCGTTGCCATCATCATGATAAAAGCCAAGACCACAAAAGTTTTTGAATTAGCCATATTAGAACTGGATTGATATGTTCAAGAAAATGTTCAAGCACAATGTTTGGTCACAGGTTTACGATTGCTAAAGGACTTTATATAGGTAGTTGTTCTTGTCAATGTAGGAAGAACGTGAGGTCCACCAAAACAAAAGCATTGCAGTACAGTTGGTTGTGTATATGGAATCTTATAATGTCTCCACTTTACATCCATTCATTTAGAAGCCTGTTTTTATTTCGGATAGAAGGTTTGCATATGCAGGATTGTAATACAAAATGTAGTTTGTTCAGTTCTCAAGAAAATTACTTGTCTGCTAATAATTGTGGAGTCATGAATTTAAGGTTTCTAATCAATTTGAACTCATATCTTTCCTGGAAAATGTAAATGATCAGAAGTATTTAGCCAAGAAAATAATTTTACCACTAGATAGGATTTTGCTAAAAATCTGTTTGAGTGTTTAAAATGTAAGACATTTTTGCCCCTAAGGGTAATTTTGTTAATTTCCTATATAGTGAATAGTTATTAATTGTAATTTGATTTTTAAATAAATTATTGGTTAAGTTACGTAATTTGATTCAGATAAAGATAATAAAGTGACTCAATAAATGATCTAAATCAATGGGCAGAAATTCGGGTGAAAAATGGATCCAGATTAGTGTGGACCTGGTTCATATCGACTTTGTGATAGGAAAACTCGATATGGAAGTTATATAAATAGATTATGGTCTTCTGCAATTGCCCATATCAATCGTAAGCATAAGAACTCTCTGACCCGTTAAGAGAGCTTATGTATTGAGAAAACTATAGAAAGACTTTGCTCGCGTCTCGATGATGGATTTCCATGAAGACGGTGGTGGATTCGGGATCGTTTCAGTTTCGAAAAGTTCGTTTGAAGTTTCAAAACCGAAAATCAGGTATTTCTACATTTCTCCGTTTTTTGCCCTTTCACGTTCTATCCGAGATAAGTAACTAAGGTACCGTTACGTATTACACGAGGTATCAGAGCGGTGGCGTAATCGGATGGTTAAAAACGGAGATTTTTTGGGTTTTTCTCTCCATAAGGTTTTCGAAAAGTTAGCTTTCGTTTCTTGGTTTTTTCTTGCTTTTTATTGCGTGAAAGTAGTGTACATATGTTTAGCCCTGAGAAACAGGTTGAAACGAGCCTAGGAACCCAAAACTCGTCGAAAATCACCTTTTTTTGGCAAAAGATGCGTCACACGCGCCTGACGGTGAGCAGTAACTGCGGGGTGCGTTCATCACACGCGCCGACAAGTGGCACAACAGACACGGGACATGTGTCTGACGCGTGTGATGCATGCGCTAGCGTCAATGGGAGCGTATACGTGCGATGCATTCACCAGGCACATCACCCGCACGTTCGCGCAGGCACGTGTTCGACAAGTGCCATCCACACAGACGCGTGGCTGACACCGACGCCAACTATACGGACAGGTCTTAAAAAAACTACAAAATTTTAAATTACCCGTAAGGGTGCCCAAGAGTGTTTTGGGTCAATTTTTGGGTCCGGGAAATTTATAAAGTGAGTTTTTCCATTTTCTAGATTTATTACATTAGTAATAAATTAAAGTTTAACTCCAGGAAAAGGAATTAAGATATTCCGAATATGATTTCGAGTGAATTTTTATGCTTCGGACATCACATGAGGGAGATATTTCAAATTTTCTTGTCTCGGGCCTCATATTCAGGGTTCTGGATTGCATGATGGTTAATCGAAAAAGGAATTGAGACATTCTGAAGCCATTTTTGAGTAAATTTTCATGCAACGAACTTGTCATAAGGGAGATACATGAGATTCTTGTGTCTCGAGCAGTTGGTTTGGTATCAAGCAATGCACGATAGTCACTCTACTAAGAATTTTCTTTTACGAAAGTCTCAAATGAAGTTTTCGGAGAATGTCTTCAGCACGGGTGTGTGACAATGAGACTGTGCATTTGGGTTTTACATTTATTGAAGTTCCATTGTCACATACCATATGCCTATAAAGAATGTGAGGATAACAAAAAGTTGTATCCCTTGTGTTAGTGGACTTTTGGGGATACTGATGAGAATGTAGTCACCAAAGTAGCCTTTCAAGTCAGTATTTTGGATTGTTCTATTTACATGTTGGGGGATATCTCTGGCTTTATGTTTGGTTATTCTGCCCAAAGGTGTTGGCCTTACATAACGTTTTGAGATGATCATAAAGGCATTAGATGGAGGAAAGTTGTTGTTTAAATGATCTATTCACCCAAAGGTGGTAATGTTGTGAGAGTTGATGGTTTGTACTCTGATTGCTTTTTATGTGGAAGTCTAATTGCATATATTATGTATTCAGCTCAAAGGTATTTCATAATATGTGTGATCGGATTTGCAGGAAAGACACTGTTTCATGGCTTTCAGTATCGCCGTTATCTTACATTTGTGCTGATATAATTAAAGTTACTATAGAGTCACCTTTTCGGTCGATAAAATTAGTGTCACTATTGAAACCCTGATTGGTTTCAATATAAGAAGTGGACAGAGGACATATTGAATGCTATGGAAATAGCTGAGGTTAATATGGCCATATAGATACATAGGTCATCTCTACCTACATCCATGAGCTCAAAAGCTCATAAAGCAGCCCATGAAGCCCAGGATCGGTCTGACAGTTTATGTCTTATGACCATTAAGAGACCTATACCTAACTATCTGCTTAGTGAACTTCCGGACACAGACATAGCACAGTAATTTCTTGGAAATGTTTCCTAGAGGTACACAGTCTCATATAATGTTGAGAGAAATGTCTTGAATAAAGAATTATTCTCCATAAAGTTTATAGGAGAAAAGGGGGAGTAGTGAAGTACATATAAAAATGATCCATCTTCACAATAGACTGAAGATGTTACACATTCCTCTTCCTGATGTCTTCATAATTCGTCAGACTCTGAATGCACTCCCTTCAGAGTTAAGTAATATGGTGATGACATATTATTTGCAGGATGAAAAATGGGACTTCAATGCTTTGATTGCCCATTGCGTTGCTGAGGAGGAGAAACTCAAGTTTGCTACTCCTACATTCCTCATAGCAACTGAAGGGAAGGCAAAGATGAAGCACACTAAGATCAAAGATAGAAACACTGAACCTTCTCCACATATTGATGCTGTTCAATCTAGTGCTGGTAAAAGTCCTGATGACATAAAGTAACCAACAATATGAGGCCTAAAAGGAAAGACTGTAACCATCAGATAACTCCTTAGCTTACAATTTATGACTCTGACTTGCGATAGTCACATTAAGTACTTGGTAACTATATAATGGAGTATCTGATCAAGGTACTTCCACGGTGCAAGGGCTCATATCTACGATAAAGCCAAATAAAAAGGAGGAAGAACTGATGATTGACAGCAATGAAGAAGTGAAAGTAATATCTATAGGGGATGTATGTACTGAATCTTGTAGCAAGGTTCATTTAGTTTTTTACACGACACATTTTATATATAATCTTTGGATCAATTTTGGACAAAGAAGGTTGACGTATTGTATTTAATGCTTCTATTATACAGTTGTGTTTAATGCAAAACATAATGCTAAAACTTTCTTGTCATATGGTTTGTATAGAATGTGTCTTACCCTAAATTAGATATAAGCTTCTTCGTATCTTGCTAAACAAGTTATGAAATGAAGGACCTTGATGAATGAAAAGTCATACTTGGTGTGACATAAAAGTCTAAGCCATATTTCCAAAGCTAGGGTTGAGAGATTGATAAAGGAAAGCATTCTCTCAATTCTAAATTATGATGATCTGGAAGTATGTGTTGACTATTACAGGGGTAAGTTGACTAATAAGGATATTAAAGTTAACTCATACTTCTGACTTGTTGAGTCTAATACATAAGGATATCAAAAGACCTTATACAGTTGTATTGTGCAATTCAAAAGTATTCTAACATTGGTGATGATTATTCTCATTACAATGATGTGTTCTTGCTTAAAGATTGAAGGTTGGGAACCAATGGGAAAATTCATTTAGAATGTCAGATCTGATCATGGAGGAGAATATCATCGCAAACATGGTTTTTCAAGACTTGAAAAGGTCTGTTTTCCAGATATATGGAATTGGTTGGGATAGTGACTTGATTCATTATACCAGGTAGTCTTGAGCAAAATGGTGTGTTGCTAAAAGGCATAATCGCACCCTAAAGGACTTGAAGAAGTCAATACAGAACAAGACTAATCTACCTGATTATTTGGAAGTGTGAAAACCTAATCTCACACACATTCGTGTATGAGGCTACCCTACTGAGATAGTATAATCCTTATAAAGAAAAATTGCATGCTCATGATGGTCACTGATATTTAGTAAGATATCCTAACCACTCTAAAGGATATAGATTTTACTGAAGAGAAGGAGGGAATAGAATAGTGGAATCACTAACAGCTAAGTTTCTAAAATACGATGTTTGGAATGATGGTGGGCCCCTTGGCCCTTAAGATAATAACAGGATGGATACTACAGTTATTATGTATCCACTACTCATACAGTTAGATCTGGTGAATCTAGGTCTTTGTACCGTACCTATACAGGAACAGGAACCCATACTTGTATACACGGAGGTTCCTGGGGATACAAGATCTAATGCAATTATGGAAAATCCACCAGATTGAGATGACCTATTATCTCATCTAATTACATAGTCTATTAGGTGAACAGGATTATGATATTAGACATGTTACAAATCCAGTTACTTTTACAGAAGTTATTTTTATACTTGCAGTGGAATTGTGGTAGGTTGCAATGACTTATGAGATATAAGTCATAAAGCATAGTAAGGTTTGGGAGCTAGTTGATTTTGTTGCAGAACTGCAAAACTGTCAGATGTAAACGAAGTTTTAAGACCTAAAGGATTTCATGATAAAGTTTAGCAGTTTATGGACTAGCTTAATTGCCAGAAAGTTCACTCAGGGAGAAATGTTAGCTTTAATATTACTTTTTCTCTAGTATCCTCGAAGGATACATTTTGAGTGACTATGGCAATTGTAGCTTATGATGATATAGAGTTACATCAGATGGTTGTCAAAATCGCTTTCTTGAATAAAGACCTTTATAAAGTTGTCTATATGGTACAACCTGAAGGATTTCAGGATCCGGAAGGAACTGACATGGTTTGCACATTATACAAATCAATGTATGATTTACATCAAACCTCTCGAAAGTGATACCTTATAATTGATGAGGTTTAACCTCTTTTGGCTTTATGGAAAATAAAGTTAAAAAGATGCTTGTACTATGAGATCAGGGGGAGTAAAATTATCTTCCTATTATTGCATGTAGATGATACATTGCCCACGTCAAGTTACTTGACCATGTTGTGTAAGGTTAAGCAACTTTTGGTCAAGAACTTTGGCATAAAGGACCTTGACGTATCATCTTTTGTCCTAGGAATTCAAATTCACCGGGACATATCTTAACAGTCGTCATATCTCTCAAAGAGTGCATAAATTGAGTAGATGTTACAAAGGTTTAATATGGTTAACAGTAAACTTGTCGTAACACTTATCTCTCATACTGAGAGATAATCTTTAGCATAGTGACCAAAGAATAAAGTAAAGAGAGAGGTTATGAGGAATGTTCCATATTCTAGTACGGTTGATAGCCTAATGTATGCTTGGCTATGTACTAGGGTGGACATTGCATTTACTGTTTGACTGTTGATCAATATCTGGTTAACCCAAATGTAGACCATTGAAATGCAGTCAGGTGAGTGTTAAGATAATTAAAGAGAATCAAGGATTATGTGTTGACATATAGAAAAGTCAACAGACTAAACCTCTTAGGGAATTCAGGTTTAAATTAGCTATGTGTCTGGATGATTGAAAGTTTACTTAAGGTTATAGTTTTAAGGTTGCAGATGGTATAATGTCGTGGAACAGTGTCAATTAGACACTAGTAATTTCCTCGACCATATATGCAGAGTGCATACTATGAGTCTGCTTCACAGACAGTTTAACTCGAAAATTTGATTTCTGAGTTGTCTGCAATTGATTCAGTGGCTAAACCCATTCAGTTGTAATATGATAATCAAGTTTCTGTGTTGTTTAACAACAACATTGAGTATCACAGGGTCTTAGCATTTTGAGGTCAAAATTTTGACAATGAAGTAGTTGACACGAAAAGGTGATATTAAGGTTTGGAGCATTTAAAGACTGAGGAACTAAAAGTCGATTCTTTAACACTTTGCCCACTTGTGTTTAGAATACAAGTATACAGTATGAGTGTTTTAAAGTCTTTAGGCACTGTTAGTTAAAAGATCATTATGTTTACTCCACGTATATTTGTACGTTTTGATGTATTATGACGGTATGATGGTTCATCAATAAAGATGATCATAGTTTATCCTCAATAATAGATGTTGTCATACATTGTCATAATATGTATAGAAGTCTTAAGATTTGTGTTGATTTTAAGAATTTTAAAGGTCATTAAGCATTTATAAAGATTGACCTTGAACCTATGTCATTAAATACATATACTTTTATACGGACATATCCTTAAAGTTTCACATGACATAGGGGGTATAAGAACATAAAAGTTTTTTTTAATGTTGATTAGCATTTGGTGAGAGGAAACAAGTTTTTTTTAATGTTGTTTAGCATTCGATGAGAGAAAACAGGATTTCTCTGATGCAGTTTAGCAATGTGGTTTAGCATTAAGTTGGAGAAATCGAGACTTATAGACAAAGATGATACGTATTAGATCATAAAGGTATTATCGTAGTTTGCCACACTCTATTTTCCCATTGATGTTAGTGAGATATTAGATATTTGTGATTGTATTGGATCTGTGTCACACATGACACATACATCTGATACTTTTCGGTATTGAAAGCCTTGCAGGACAGAATGTTGGACTTTCATTATCTTTGGATCACATATTTTGTTTTTAAACTTAGTTAACTAATACAATAACATAGCTTAACCGAGTTTTTAAATTATTTTTTAATGTTGAGTCAAAACTGCAATTAATAATTGTCCAAGGGGGAGATTGTAAGACATTTTTGCCCCTAAGGATAACTTTGTCAATTTCCCATACAGTGGATAGTTATTAATTGTAATTTAGTTTTTAAATAAATTATCGATTAAACTACGTAATTTGATCCAGATAAAGATAATAAAGTAACCCAATAAATAATCTAAATCAATGGGTAGAAGTTCAAGTGTAAAATGGATCCAGATTAGTATGGACCTCGTCCATATCGGCCTTATAATGAGGAAGCCCGATATGAAAGCTATATAAATACGTTATGATCTCCTGCAGTTACTGTTGTTGTTATCTATCTATCATACACAAAAACTAGTGACTTTACTACTGAAATTTGGAGGACAAAGTTTAGAGTGAGAAAGTGTAGTGAAACAGGGGCAAACAGAGTAGGTTTTCAAGGACTCAACAACACGTTGAGATT
>JANQAP020000080.1:3438163-3451224 GCA_026874005.2 Erythroxylum coriaceum
TAAACTTCATAGCTTCATCTTCGTGCTTCCTCGTATGTGTGTGTGTGAGAGGAGCTTAATTTCTTCTTCCATGGAGGCGGTTAGAGACAGGGAAGACAAGATCGAAGAGAAGGCGGTGGAGAGGAGGAGAAGTTCGATGAAATGAACAATAAAGTAGCATTTTGTACATAACCGGTTGGATCGATTTGATAAAAACTGGCCGGTTCGCTAATAAACCGGCCGGTTTTAATATATAGAGGTTATAAAGTGAAACTGAACCGGATCACTAACCGGTTCAAACATTTTTCGGTCGGACCGTCCGGTCCGGTCCGATTTTTTAAACCTTGGTTTACCTTTTTTAATAAAAGTTGACTTTAAATATTTTTCATTTTTTAAATGTATTATATTCTAAAATTTGTAAAAAAATTAAATGAAGTCAAAATTATTTCAATACAGTAAAAACATAAAAAGTAAAACTTGTTCTTCAAATTTAATTTGTTTAGATGTTTTAAATCATAAATAAAACTAAACTCTGAAATAAAAAACTTTTTATGCTACAAAAAACGACAACCTTAAGCAAAATTAAAATAACATAAAACCTTAAACTAAACTTTAAAATAAAATAAAAAATAGTTTTGGAACAACGAATTCTGAGAGGCGACACCCTGCCATTTTGAATGGCGGGGTGGATAGCTAGGCGTCCACCCCGCCATTACAAATGGCGGGATAGACGCGTCATCCCGCCATTTGTAATGGCGGGGTGGTACACACGTCCTCCCACCCCGCCATCACCATTGACAGGGTGTCCTACACCCAAAAACACCCACTTATTTTTAGCATACATCACGGACGGAAAAAATTTTTTATAACAAACTAAGAATTTACCCTACATAGTTAGTTTGGCAATAACAAATAGATGTGGCATTACCGGTCTTAACAGCATCCGATGAATTTGCTGAGTCTTAGACATGAACCTCTTCGATAGAGGCTCCTTCTATTAAAACAAAAAAAGAAAACATAACACAAACTGGATCGATGTGCTTGGTTCTACATTTTGGCCTATACCAGAAGCCCTGCTTGTTAATATTGTACGCTTATTAACAATGACGAACCATATTTTGAGACCCTAAAGCAGAGAAGAAATTTTCATGTTTAATTAGTGAGCACACAAAGTAACTACAATTTCTAGAAGTTTGTTCAGTGAACATTTAAATAATTGCAGTCAAAATACCAGAATTCCAGGTTGGGGAGCTAAAGGTGCTGACAAGAAAAATGAAGCGTTCGAGATTCGAGAATAGAAGCTTTGCTCATCTAATTTAGTCAAATAATTCATTTCATATTTTATTGCGTGCCCTCATTTATTATTGTATTGTTTTTTTCAAATCATAGCTCATACAACCATATTTATGTCTAGATTTGCAGACCCACATGGATATGAGTGCATTGAAGCACAAAGCAAGGTGATTGCTTGCAACCCAATACTCCAAAACAGCAAAAAGAAAAATTGCCAGCATAGAAGCCTCCCCGGTACTTTGAAATTTCAGCACTCCACTTTCTCTCTTTCATTGTGGTCATCTCAGCTATCATCTCGAAGTTCCAAAACCTGATTTTCTCGGTTAATGATTGCTTCATCTTAATTTACAAATCGGCCAATTGAACTCGGGTTGGACAAAGCGTAAAATACATAAGACACTTCTTGAAATAAAGATCACGCAAAAGATGCTTTTTTGCACAATATATCTATGGAACGCAATCTTTAGGTGAAGAAGCACATATAAAAGGATGCTTTTTGTACAATATATTCATGGAACCCGGTCTTTAGGTGACGAAGATATGTGCCAAAAACATAGAATACATGCAAATTGAATGCTACGTGGAGTGAGAAATAAAGTAAAAACAAAGAAGAGGAGAGACAGAGAAGAAAACAAAAGAAAAACCCGAAATATTAATGGCGGAGTTGTATGTTGGCAGATGTAAACATTGAAGGAATGCAATAAAAGGTGGCTCTCTGATATAGTTGGGTAGGTCTGTGTTGTTATAGTGCTTTCAAAGTCATTTTATCTCTGCTTGCCTTCGGGTGCAACTCCAAAGAAACAAGAATCAGATACAACTCTTCTTCTCTTCGCCAATATATGAATCCAACGCAGGTAATGATGATATTGATTGTGAATCTTCAGTAAGGGGTCCTCTTTTGCAGGTTTAATTAACCCTCTTCAACCACCTTCCTTCTTACCATATTTAAAACAGTACTCCAGAGAGAGAGAGACAGTGACAGAGACTGAGAATGTTTGTATGGGTGTTTGGTGATGGTGAGGGCATATCAAGAAAATTAAGAAGTCAGATTTGTTGTTGAGCTGTTCTATTTTTTGCTAGTTATGTAGTGCTGGTTACCTGAGTAGTTTCCTTCTTTCTTGGCACTGCATGAAACATGGGGCTTTTAGTAAGGAAGAGAAGATTTCTACTCCTTTTTCTTCCTCTTCTTCTAACCCTTTTCTTCCATGGGAGATTAGCTTTTGCCTCTACTCTAAATTACACTGATTATAGACGAGTTAGTAGCTTGAGACTAGAAAGGATCCAAAGGCACTTGGAAAAGATTAACAAGCCTCCTGTCATCACCATAGAGGTACATCAACATATCTTCTTCATCCTCTCCAGTTACCTTTAACATGAAAAGTATTTGTATGTGTTATATATTATTCTGGGTTGTTTGCAATATGATCACTGCCAGAGCCCAGATGGAGATATCATAGATTGTGTTCATAAAAGAAAACAGCCAGCTCTAGATCACGCCCTTTTGAAGAATCACAAGATTCAGGTACTAAAAGTATTTTTTTTTTTAAAAAGATGCTCTCTCTTTTTTCACATGCAAAACATATCGTAACACAAAGAAAGAAAATTTGGCTTCCATTCTAGCATTCCTGTTGTTTAATTTGCTGACCTATGCATGTGAAGTATATATCAACATTTCGGTTTCGTGATTAGGTTGTTACGTTCTTTTTGTTCTTATATCCATGTAAACGAAGCATATAATTATTTTGCATTCTTTTTTTTAAGATGGTATTGGTTAAATCATGAAAAAGGATTACTTGTTTTGACATTTCATTTCTTCAGAGGAAGCCATCGGAAAGACCAAAAGTGATGAAAATGTCAAAAGAGAGAACCAACAATGGAGGAGAAGGAGCTCAGCAAATGTGGCATAGAAATGGGACCAGATGTCCAAAGGGTACAATCCCTTTACGGCGTAGCACGGTACATGATGTGTTGAGGTCCAATTCTTTGTTTGACTTTGGAAAGAAACGCCATTCCATGTCTCTCTTTAGACGCTCCGATGCACCCGACGTCGTAAACGCCAATGGCCACGAGGTACATAGAATCACCTACTCTTTCTTCTCCGATTCAACATTTTTAACTAAAACCGCGCGTAAACAACATGTAGCATGCGATTGCCTACACCGGAACGTCGAGAGAGGTGTACGGAGCGAAAGCAACTATAAACGTGTGGGACCCATCCATCGAAGAGGTCAACGAGTTCAGCCTCTCGCAGATCTGGATTCTTTCGGGATCTTTCGACGGTTCAGATCTCAACAGCATAGAAGCTGGGTGGCAGGTACTTGTTCCCTCCACAAATGAATTGTTTATAAACTAGTGAGTCAAGCGTAGTACATACGTAATTTTGAATTCTAGGAATCAGTATATTACATTAATTAATAATAATTTCTATTCTACTAGTCAGGTCAGTCCGGGGCTTTATGGAGACAGCAGGCCCAGATTGTTTACATACTGGACAGTAAGATTGAATGAGATCTCCTCCTCTTCTTATCCTTTGAAATACTTTTATTTATAAACGATTGGTTTTTAAAACTAATCATTTAACCAAAAAGAATTATACGAAAATGAGACGGTATTTTCTTTTATTTTTATTAATGATTGTTTAACTAGCCAAGTATATTCCATTGGTGTTATATAGAGTGATTCATACCAAGCCACGGGATGCTACAATCTTCTGTGTTCTGGATTTGTGCAAACCAACAGTAGGATAGCCATTGGAGCTGCAATTTCTCCTGTATCATCCTACTCAGGCAACCAATATGACATTTCCATCCTGATTTGGAAGGTAAAGCCACTGATATCATCATCACTACGTTGTTTAGTCAATATAAAGCTAAAGCTATTAAACAACACAACACTGATTATGCATTTAATGGATTTATTAGGATCCGAAATTAGGAAATTGGTGGATGAGCTTTGGTGATAACGATTTAGTAGGCTATTGGCCAGCTGAACTGTTCACACACTTATCAGACCATGCAACCATGGTGGAGTGGGGCGGTGAAGTGGTCAACTCCAGGGCCAACGGTCGCCACACCTCCACCCAAATGGGCTCCGGCCATTTTGCTGAAGATGGGTTCGGTAGAGCTAGCTACTTTCGAGACTTAGAGATTGTGGACTCAGATAACAGTCTGAGCTCAGCCCAAGATATATCAACCTTGGCTGAGAACACCAACTGTTATAACATCAAGAGCTCCTATAACAATGAATGGGGCACTCATTTCTACTATGGCGGTCCTGGGAACAATCCTCAATGCCCATGATCATCTTCCTAACCATCCCAATTCTTTAATTATGTAATTATAGTTATGCTATTTCCAATTTTGTTTAAGCTAATTTTCAGAAAATGTTTTGAATATGTATCAAGCGAAATAATTACAACAATTTGTAGCATGGAAGTAGCAACTTTTTGGATTCACAATTTTAATTTCAGATGTTTAAATTGACCCGGTTTTCAGTCTTCGATTCGTAAGTAGCTTGCTTTAATTCTAAGCTATTGTAGAACCTTTAACTAGGGTGGAATTTTACTATAAGAAGTTATTATGGCTTCCTTAATTAAATAATAATTAGGTAGTGAACATATAAGTTTTGTTTGTCGAGCAAAAAAATAAAAGTTAATGAATTAAGATGAGTTACTTACTATTTATATTTTGGTAAGAATTATATATCCAAAAAAATAAAAGTAACTTTGCCATAAACCTAGACACGACATGTAGTTGGTTGACCTATGAAATCAAATCCACCACAACCGTAACAGACTCAACTGAGCAGTGAACACGTAGAAAGGGAAGGAAACCATGGGAGAAGTACTACACAATGAAGAGGAGATGGTGACACCAGGAGAATTGTTAGGGAAAGCTAATGAAGTGAAAGCTGGTAAGGGCACTTACGTGGCTGATTACCGCAACTCCGGGCTCTTCTGTGTCTTTGCTTCCCTCATAGGTCTCCGCCGTACTGTCTCTCCTCCCATCGACTCTTCTGACCAGGTATTTCTTTCACACTTTTAGCCCTTTTGACTTGCTCTCTGAGTTTCAGTTGTGTTCTTCGTGGAGCTTTATTTGGTTGTGCCTGGAACTGTCAACTGTTTTCTAAAATCTTTTTCTGGTTTTTTATGTGGACGCGATGGGGAAATTCAGTTCTTTTATTTTCTTTGGAGGGCTTTCAATTTTAAGGTTTACTGTATCGGTGATAAAAAAGTACGCCTTTTGGGAGAGCGCGACATAAAGGTGTGAACTTGAAATTTGGTGACGTTTATTATCATGTGCACCGATTGTCCATAGCAAGTGGTGGAGGGCAAACAGAAAGTAAAGTTGTTAGCAAGTGGTGGAAGTCTTGTAAGGTTCTTTCCAGATGAACTTAAATGCTTTGAGGATTTTGGGAAGTTTCATAGCTTCATGTTACCTGCACAGCATTTAAATTTTATTATCAAGAAGCCATTTTCATGTTGTTGGCTTTTGTTTTCACAGATTCGACTTTTATATTATTTCTCAAGTTTTAATAAAACTTTATGCCTTATTAAAAGGTGTAGTGGAGAATTCTATTGTCTTGAAAACAGTAATTTCAATCACTGCAGAGGCCAACTGTAGAAGTAACTGGACATAAATCACGTGGTGCTGTTCCTGAGCCTGGCTCTGTTGTCATTGCTCGGGTGAGTTTCTCTGGCATCCTTCTATCATTTTGTGGCTTGCTTATCTTTGATGGTAAAAATGGTGCAATGAAATTATTTTGGAGATATGTATGTTTTATAATTGTGTGTCAGACAATAGCAACTGTTCCTTTATAGTTGCCAACATATATTTCAGATTGTCAGATTTTCAACTTTGAAATTGAGCTGATATTGTTTTTCTTTTTGTGACTTTATAGGTTACTAGAGTGATGAGTAAAATGGCTCAAGCTGATATTTTGTGTGTTGGTCCAAAGTCAGTGCGAGAGAAGTTCACTGGAGTAATTAGGTATGCACTATTGAATAGATTCACTCAAGTGTAGTATTGCGGATATAGAAATTCGGTTCCTTGACTCTGTAAGATTAGTTCTTCCAATTGTAGATTGATACTATTTTTTTAGAGAGAAGCATCTTATTGCCTTTTGGGTTGACTAGGCTTAAACTTATGCATGAAATTCAAGGTGCAACATTGGATGGCATATAAATTTGGATGTGAAGGCTTTTGAGTAGAATTTATGATCAGTAAATTGGTTGACTGAATATGAGTTATTATTCAAGGATTTGCTTAAACTTTATATGTCTTCTAGTGTCTTTGTGAGGAATATCTAAGTTCCATGTTCTTTTGTTTATGTGGCAAAATATGCCTTGAATCTGTGCCTGATTTAGTAAAAGAAACCCAGTTAGAGTGAAGAACTGAGTATATTTGTCTACAAAATTGTCCTTCCTTTTGTTTCCTGATTCAATCTTCTAGAATTCATAGGTGTCCTTTGCACATTATTAGATATCTGAACTTGGTTGAAAATATCTTGTTACCTCACATAACAATTGCTCAATTGGAATGGATCACACGGTCATTTTTCATTTATCAACTTTGGCCTTCTAGCTCATCTTACGTATGTCTGGTAATTAATGGTGTACAAAACAAAACAAAACAATTATTTTAACAGGCAACAAGATGTACGAGCAACAGAGATTGACAAAGTGGATATGCACCTATCATTTCGTGCTGGTGACATTATTAGAGCTCTAGTTGTATCCTTCCCCTCGTATTTAAATTGGTATACTTTCCCTGTTTAGACTACCATGTATTTCATTCTTTTTGATTGCGCAAAAGATATTAAAAATGAGCTCAAGTATTTTTATGCTCATGATAATTGTTGGGAGATGCTTGATTAGTAATGGACGTAGCATGGTTCACTCTGAGATTCTTTAAACATTCTTTTTTTCCTCAAGTTTAATGTACAATTTGTCTTTCACTATTTGATGCTTTGTATAAGAAGCTCCAGATCGATTGTTAATGGACTTTGCTGAATCTCTATCAGCCAAAAATACATTCTTTCTACAATTTGGTTGGTGTTATTGTTACTCACTGGTCAGTATTGGGAGTGATGGGCAGGCAAGTTGTTATGAGAAGGAATTTTGAACAACTGTGATTAGGTTAGGTGTCTGCATTTGAACTGGCTGGAGAAATTTGCTTTTTGGACATGCTAGTGGTTTATATTGTCCTTTGCAGGTAACTTAGGCAATTGGTTGCCTTGTGTGGTAAGCAAACACTTCTTATTTGTTCTTGTAAGAATATTATATTCAGTCTCTCTCAGCTGATGTTTTGTACTACCGATGCTCTCAAATTCTTAGTTGTGATGCTATCTGTTTTAATTTAGTCATATCATTAAGCAGTTAAAGTGTTTCTCCTTGACATAATTCTTTGAAAAGCTGTCCCTTGGAGATGCACGGGCTTATTATCTTTCAACTGCAAAAAATGAATTAGGTGTTGTATCTGCAGATAGTACAGCAGGTAAGTTCGATCATCTTTTCTCCTGTTATTGAACTTGAAAGCATATCATAACGGATGTGTGAGGTGTATATGTGTTCTGTGTTTCTTATTGCTTCTTCTTTCACCTCATGATTTACAAAACCATATCATTGCATGCTAACTCAAGCTGCTCGATAAGTCGTAAATGATCCACTGTGAAAATAGTTACGTGCTGCACAAGAGTATTTGTCTGGCACATGTCCTTATTATCTTCCTAACTTGCTGATCAAGACATCTTGATTTTTTCTCATAGGTGCAGCAATGGTTCCTATAAGTTGGACGGAGATGCAATGCCCACAAACAGGCCAAATTGAGCAAAGAAAAGTTGCCAAGGTTGGCGGTTGACTGACAAAAAGATGAAGCAACTGCAAGTGCACTTCCTAAAATTTTCACCGTAGGAAGTGTGTTCAGAATAGTTATCTAGGAAGACAAGGTTTTTTGTATTTTATTTCCAGCTCCAAGGTTTAACATTTACAAAGTGCAACGATTTATCAATTTTTGTACACAATCAGGTGGGACTAATCATTTTTGTTGTGAACTAATGACTACATAACTCATTCATGCTGTGCACAATTACCTTTGAAAATTTCATGCATGATCATGTTATATATAATTCATTGCCAAGTAAAATTATTTTATTCATTATGTGGGGATCCATCCAAAATGAGCCAATTACATGTGGAAGGTGAAGTGAAGTTTTTATCCATTAGCAACTACAAAATGTCGGGAACGGATCCTTTGTTTTGATTAATCAATTTTTATTCTATTTTATTAAATTTCATTGGGTATATATAAATGTGTGGTTTGTGTAGTTTATTAAGTGGTTCACGGGACAGCCTAACTAACGATAACAATAAGAGGGTGTTAAACCCCAAAATGTCAGTTGGTACATTTGTAATCGGAAGAGAACGCAAGTACAAGATTTGGATTTTTGCATAAATTCCTAAACAAGTTTGGATATTCTCTTCTCTTATCCAAAATGGAAACTTGTGAGAGGGAGACCCGTAGCTGCCATCGAATGCCTGTGGCTTTCAATTTGCAACCGAGCGAACACTACTAAACACTGGCATTGCGACTTACAAAATGACTGCTCTTCCCCTCCTTCATTGTACACCCATTTTCTATTCTTCTTCTTCTTCTTCACCAATCCATCTCTTCTCTCAAAAGCAATGCCATGTCCATTCTCTGTTCTTTCTTAAACCCAGAAAGCTTCTTCATTTTAAACCTCTCAAAAACCCAAATTTTGCTCTCACAGAATCCTCATCAGACCCCCCTCAACCCCTCCTTCAGCAACTATCTGTAAGTATCCCTGTTCTTGCACCCATACACTTGCTCTTTCCTTGCTATTTCTGTTACAACGACATATTTGTTTATTTTTGCCGTTTTCATTTTGTGGAGTGCAGGATTGCTTCGATTTGCCACCAGATTATTTTCAGCAATTGCCCCGTGATCTGCGGTTAGATGTGAGTTGGGAAATCCTTGTTCTTTTCTGTTTCTCTTTAAAGGTTAAATTTGCGAGATGCTTAATTGGTACTTCTTTTCGAGTCTGTGTCGCTTGTTAATGTAGAAAGTTCTCTTTGGTTTGTAGTTAAATGATGCGGCTTTCGATCTTTCCAACGGACCGGTCATCAATGAGGTGGGGTTTTTGTGTTAATTTCTTCAAGGCCATATGGGCTTTTTGGTTCTTTTAGGAGTTGTAATTGTGGATAACGAGTTCTGTTCAGTTTCGCTGGATGTTCTTTTCATAAATTTGTTTTGAGTGGTTCTTAAGAAATTGTGTGAACGTGTAAATCTAGGATGAATAATTCGAACCCAGCTCTTTTATGCTTAATAATGAAGGAATAAAAAGGAAAAACCTTGGCTAATAATTGTGAAATTTTCTTTACGTATCATAGATAGACAAAACAATTAGGTGTCCTGGAATCATCTTCAAGACGGAAAATTGTGAGCATCGTGCTTATACTGATTAAAACCTCAAGCTCTAGAACCAGCTGGCTGTTGTCAACAATCAATAAAATAACATGAGCAATGGAAGGAAAAAGAACAAAATTTCTCACTTAATGGCCTAGCTGCAAGAGAAAATAGTGGGATATCATGCTGTACAAGAAAAGAAGCTACACTTTCTCAAGTAGTGGACTAGTTGCTTGCAACTTCTTTACTGAGTTACTAAAGAACTTATCTGTCATTTCACTTTCAGTGTGGTCAAGAATTGGGAGAACTCCTATTAAATCTCTCTCGAGCATGGGAACTGGCTGATACATCAACTGCCCAAACTTTGGTAAACAAGCTTCCAATGCTGGAGGGCTCTTTGAATGACAGTGCCAAGTCAGGCAAGACAAGAAATATGCACTTGTGACTGGTTAGGTGGCTAAGAGTTTATTCTAAGCTCATATTACCTTTTTTTTCTTTTTTTTTTTTCTGGTGTAGCATTTGGCAAGCGTTTGGTAACTGCTGGAAGGAGGTTCCAGTCCATGGGACAGTATGGTCAGGGTGAACTACAAAAGGTACCATAATCACTTCCAAGTTGGTGTGTTTTCTTTCTCTAGTAGAGTTGTTGTTTCAATTCTGTGCAAAACATATTCCTGAAAAATATATTTTCACCTTTTTAGTAAGATTTCAATAAATGCATGATTCTGAAGCTTTTAATATATCCCCACGAAGGTGAGTGTCCAACTATACTCGCATAGGCTGTAAAATCTTCAGTATTGCTTTTGATCATTTGTCTAGCTTTTTCTAATATTCTTGTACTACATCCTAGGTTGCTATAATTTAAGAATATTTTAATGCATTTTTTATTATTTAACATCTAATATCAATCTTTCTAGCCTTCAATTCCTCAAAGACAAGACAACCACTTATAGCTGCTAATCCAAGAATTAAAGTGTTGACTTGTGCCCAATTATAGTATGCTATCCTCAAAGTCATGAATATATCATTTGTGAACTAAACTTGCTGACTTTCACTTTTGACTATTATAGATTGCACAAGCAATGATTGCAACTGGGAAACTTTTATCTGCCAGTTCAATATCAACAACAAGAAGTGAAGAACCAAATAAAGAAACTAGAGTCTTAAAGGTAGGTCGTAATGCCATATTGTGTTGGTATGTTGTAAATCAATAAAATAAGTGTTGCATACAATAAATTTCTTTTCTGCAGTTTGGGGAGCTTCAAGTTGAAGTAACACCAGAAAAGGCCAACATAGGTGCTGCGATTGGATTTGTTTTTGGGTAAATATTCCACCTGGATGACTGAAACATGAATCTTCTTTTTCACGTTTTTTCTAATCAAGAAAAAGAACGTTCTCACTCAACCTAAGATTATGAAAATGAAGGGTCCTTTCATGGGAGCTAGGACAGGGAGTTCAGAGTATTCCAGAGAGCTCGCTGCAGTATGCAAATGAAAATGCTTTACTGCTGGCTAAGGTTTCAAAATATTAACTTCTTAGATTTTACTGGTAGTTCTTATCCTCATCCAACTTAATGGCCTCACGCTAAAAGGTGAAATCCGTGGATGCAGTCTCTAAGAGGAGCTCTGCTTGCACTTTGCTACTCATCTGCAATTTTGTCAGCTTTCACGAGCGTGGGACTTTTCTTGCTGGCACGACAACTGAGTGCAAAGGAAAAGTGATGGACATAGCTGCATTCTTTCATCTATTATTGCTGGTTAGTGCTCCATTCCATCCATGCCACTTTGTTGCACCCAGTTCCACCAACATGACAAAAGAAGGATCCTGTTAGTTTTGTGCAATGACTCAAGAAGAGCTAGGTGTGTTGAATATGATCAAGGCATAATAGTGGACTTAATTTTGTTGTTGCCTATTCCCTTTTGAGTAAGGCATCGTGGTTGTCAACATTAGAAGTTCAAGTCTTGTCAGCGAGTTTTAAGTAATACTGTACATACTCCATACGAGATGCACTTGTCCGGGTACTTGAAATTGGATCTTTCTCTAGATTTAACAACACATGAGTTAAAATGTATAATTAAGATATTCTTTTCATTATTGTAATTACTTTTAAACTGTTTTGTCAACAAACTGCTTCCTTAATCTATGTTAGGTTCAAACGGTGCGACCAAAGTCATTGACAAGTGATTTTCTTATATGAAACTTATGTTTGAGTTCAAATAGGCAGTAAAATGTAACGTTGAATGAATAGAGAAGAGGGGCACAAGTATTGCTGTACAAGTCCTTAAGGTTTTGGTAGAAGTATAATGGAAATAGGTATCAAGTTATTGATGCATATCTTTCTTATTTGAATTGATAACGTTGAGAGCTTATTTAGAATTCTTACTCTTTATTTATTCCTAACTTATTTTTGACAATTGCTTTTTTCTTGTTAAATCTTGAATCCATATTTTAAAAGTATTTGTTATTAAGTTCTAAAGCGTTAATGATTCTAGAAAGTATCATTTGGTCAGTTGGACAAGTCTCGTAGTCATTAGATTAGTTAAATCTCAATCTATAATATTTACCTCTCTAATCTCGCTTGTATGTATGTTAGTTCTTTTAAACAAAACATAAGATGAATTAACTTAAAAGGGTGTAGCTGGGTTTAAGTGTATTAAAGGAAAAAATATATACTTAAAAGGGTGTAGTTAAGGACGGATTCAGAAATTTTTTCTTGTGGGAGCAAAATATTTAAACTTTTTTTTTATGGTATCAAAACTTAAAATAATAATATTTTTATATGAAATTTTTTTGAGACAGTGGGAGTAAATGCCCTGACTTGCCCCAATGTGCATCTGTCCTTAGGGTGCTTTCATAACATTTACGGTTAATTAATATAATCTTTTATCTTATATTCTTTAGTTGTGACTGTTGAGTACACTGATATTGTGATTGAATTTTTAACATGGTATAAAGGGAAATCGCCAAGTTGTAGACAAACATGTGGGATGAGAAAAAGGGTCACTCTAAGGACATAGCAATCGCTGTGTTTGGTTACTGTCTTCAGTATGCAGAGACGGAATATGACAAAAATTTAGAAACAGAACAGAACAAAATTTGAAGACAGTGAGGTGTTTAGTTGTGATGGACAAAACAGATAAAACTGTTTCCGTCTCAAGGACAGAAATGTGTTTGATTGCAGTTGACAGAACATAAAAACAGTGTCAATGACTAAAATACCTCTGCAGTATAATATGATTGAAAATACGTAATTAATTGATTATTTTAAAACGAATGATTAGTATTAGTAAAAAGTTAACAAATAATAATAATAACAATAACAATAAGAAATTAATTTCGTATAATAATAATAATAATAATAATAATAAT
>JANQAP020000080.1:3604952-3622363 GCA_026874005.2 Erythroxylum coriaceum
TAATAATTTTAATTTTCTTATATGTCCAATTCAAAATGCCAAAACCAAACAAAGAATATATAAAATATATTCTAACACTTACCTTTGACTCCCTTGTAACCCTGGTGGATACTAAATAACAACTTGAAATTGGTAGATGAAATACCTAAGAGGAGCTCCACTTATTGTCTTGCGGGTATCAACTATTTCATATGCTTTCACAGGTATGGGACTTAGTACCTAAGAAAAAACCTAGATCAAGAACTCCATGGAAGCAACATTTGCCCAAGTTTTCTTGATAGCTATCAGGTTCATGCAACATGAGTGGTGATGGTCACTTTTGTTCTAACAATGATGTGTTACAATACAGAAGAATAGGACATGTTGTGATAAATTTTGCCCTAATTAATATCACTCCCAAAGAAACTTAAGGGAGGACGATTGCCTGAACTTTATAAGGCTATATGGACATCTGGAGGATTTAATTAATAGTCATTAGTCAGTTTTTAATGTTAGTGTGCGCAGTACATATATAATATATGCACAATGATTAACATCACTCTTCATCAATTTCTTCATTAATTAATAGTCATTCTTCAGTTTTTATTGTTAGAGTGCGTTGTACATATATTATGCACAATGATTAACATAACTCTTCATTAATTTCTTCATTAATTAATAGTAATTTGTCAGTTTTGAATGTTGTGCGTTGTACATATATCATGCACAATGATTAACCATTCTTTTCTATCCGGGGTATTATATCATTTTTTTTCTCTTGATGGGTCAAATGAAGAAATCATTCAAAACAAAAGCTTAAGGTCATTTGATGAAGCTTAAGAACGAATCATACATCATTCTGGTACGTGAAAATGGGGGTACTGAGCATATGTTTCCCTTTGTTTTGAATAGCAGGAGGAAGTGGAAGAGTCTCCATGGCCTTGACATTCATTCTAATGATTGACGTTTAGAGTCCACAGCTTCACAAGGAATGTGTTCCGAGTTATTTTAAGCCGTGCGTATGCTACGAGTTATTTTCTCTGGTCAATGCTATCATGTAATAGTACACGTCTCTTAAAACTGTGGTCATTCAAATTAGATAAGCTTGCATAATCAAGGCTTTAAAATTCATAGGAGTAGCGAATTCAAGTGATTTTGTAGAAGTTCAGAAATTTTCTGGTTGAATATATCTTATGTTACTTTAACAGGAATTGCCGTGAGAAAGCAGCAATCAGTCAGCTAATGCTTGCAATAATGCATAACGTTGTCTGTAAACAGTAGCGTAGTGACTCTAATTTCGTTTGTATAGTATTGAAGTTGAATATCAGATCTTCTGGAGCGTGAAGAAATCACATATTTAGAGTTCCCTTATGTCATGGAATTTGAGCATCTCCGGATTTCATTAAAGCACTCCAACTTTAAGATTTGTGGTCCAGATTGTAACCTACACACTACAACAAACTTGACCTTTGGCTACGAAAAAAATCATAGTTAAAGGTACTAAAATCATCGCCAAACTTTGCGAAATCCCCGTAGCTAAAAACTATAAATGACGCTTTGGGCTAATCGTCGTAAAAAATTTTTGCCAATACTTTGCTTCGTAGCGAAAAACTTTTAGCAACGATTGAAGGAATTGCCACCAATAAGTTTGGTTATGCTTGTTTTTCGTAGCTAAAAACTATTAGGTACATTTCTGGAAACATAGCCAAAAGCTTTTCGCTACGTTTCTAGAAATGTAGCCAAAATTTTTGGTTACGTTTCTAGAAGTGTAGCCAAAAGTTTTTAGCTATGTTTCCATAAACGTGGCCTAAAGCTTTTAGCTATGTTTCTAGAAACGTAGCATAAAGAACGTAGTCAAATGTTTTTAGAAACGTAACCAAACCTTTTTAGCTACGTCTCTGAAAATGTAAGCAAATTTTTTTAGCTAAGTTTTGTAAAATGTAGTCAAATTTTTTATTTACGTTTTAACACAAATGTCATACCATGTTGGAATAAATTATTTGTTATATTTTTAATTCATATTATTGTATATAATGTTTTGATATATTTTTAGTTAATTTATTACAAAAAATTATACAAAAATAATTGATAATTTGAAACATTGTATATAAAAATAAAATATCATTAAATTTCTATGTATACAAGATTTTAATTATAACTTTAGCAATTCTTATATCCAAAATAATAAATATAAAGATTAGTTTACAAATTATAATAAAAATCACTCAACCATTGCATCTTCTTCAAATCTATAATCCGAGAAAGAAATATTAAATTTAAATTATAATATGAACAGGAATTAAAAGAAAAAAGGTATAATAGATGTAAGTAATACCATTCACTTTCATCTTCACTGCTTTGATAATTCGGGCCAAGTATTTTTTGAGGTATCTATCATGCGTGGCCAACTTTTTTCGAGTATGTTGTAATTCAGACTTAAGCATCTTGTTTTCCTCTTTAAGATGGTGAACATATGTGGATCTTGATGAGGTTGAAACATATGGCCTTGGGCCAAAGTTAAGACTTTTGATATAACCAGAAAATGTACCAAGCATGGTATTGCAAATGTCTTCTACATTGACCTCATTGCTCTCAGACATTGATTTTTGTAACAACTTCTACATTTTATTCTAAAATTAAAAAAACAAAACCAATATTCAATGCAAAATTATTAGTTAGTACTACATAAATAAAAAACTTAAATTTTAAACAAATTTTTATACTTACATAATTATTTTCTACTTCTTCTGACATCCACTCTTGACCTTCCTTATAGTAAGTGACTTTATACAGCGTGATCCTATCACACTCTTGTCCATGTAATTCCTTCTCACTCTGTTTTATAAAAGAAAAATACAAGGCACAATAAATAATGTAAAGTTTATTGATATAAATAAGAGAAAAAACATAAAATCTTCTGGAAAACCTCTCATACGATAAGGATAAGCTAAACGAAAACATTGTAATACCCATGATCTAACCAAACGGCAACGTAATAACACAGATACAAAACAAATGTGATAAATGACAATGTAGTAAACAACATAAACAAACAAATACATTAACAAGCATATTCGGTGATTTTCTTATAAAGGGTAAAGAAACCCCTCCCATCTACGGGAGACTATAGAAACTTCCAAATTAAGGTCAAGGCATCAAGTGTCTTCTTTAACTACACGTTGGTGATATCTACCGAGGAATGGAATTCCTATCTTGAATCACGCTTGTTCTTCTTCTTCTTAATCATTGGTCTTCCTATTTAGGGTAGAAGCGTTGAGGGACTACTTCTACCTCGTGTTGGTGGAAATGATTTGGACCCTTGATTGTGAGGTGTTTTCACTTTTTCTCTGTTGACCTTTGCCTACTCACATTTTTCCTAAATAAACAAAAAAGATTAGGTAGTCATTAAATCATCTAACAAGATTAATGGGAGCAACTGTGAAGGAAAAAAACAAACTTGAACTTTGGGAGAGCCCAGTAATCACATAAATTATTCCAATTTTCTTGAGACATTTGCTCTGGAACATGTCTCCTTGCCTCTGTATCAGAAGGAAAAGATTTATAAAACTAATGCAACCTATAACGACAATCCCTGGTCCATTTTTTAACAATAAAATTTGAAACATTAGGTTTCTTGATATTGACAACATTCAATTTCATCTATGAACAATAAGTAAAAGTGTAATTAATCTTAAAATAAGTGAAACAATATTACATATAGTTAAATAAATTGAAAATTTACCGCAATTTTATCTAAGCATTTTCAAACAAGTTGTCTTCCTTCAAGTCCTTACCATGATTGAGGCAAGGTAATTTTGTTCTCGCAATAATCCCCAACTTACTTGACAATTTTGTAGATTAGATCTTGTCTATAGGTTAACCTTGTAAAATATCAATATATATTGACATCTTACTATTCATTGCAACATTCATTCACTGCAATTCACATCCTCTAGTTATACCTGTACATCTTTTTATTAATATTGACAATGGGACCTGACAATAAAATCAATAATGATAAGAAAATATGTATTAAACATCTAAATATATATTTAAGCATAAATTTATTTGTAAGTGTTAAATATTAACAAACTTACGGATCCATCTGTACTAATTGATTCATTGTTGTTTAAGGAAGAATAAGGTTGTGCTTGACTAATTTCATTGGTGGTTGAGGTTGAATGTTGTTGTTAGCTAGGAATTGATTGATTTGGTTGAAGTTGCACATCCCTCCGTTCTACAATTTCGATACCTGCCACCTTCTTTCGTTTGTTTCCACCAGATTCCATTATACAAAATATCTATAAAAATAAACATAAATTTCATTATCATTACAATATCTCTAATCATCATTACAAACATACATTCAATCATTAACTAAATTCAATCATCAACAATCCACATTAGCATAAGTCAACCATCAACAATCTGCATTAACATAACTCAATTATCAACAATCTACATAATTTAAGTCAACCATCAACAACACGCGTTAATATAACTCAATCATCAACAATTTGCATTAACATAATTCAATCATCAATAATTTGGATTAACATAACTCAATCATCAACAATACGTATTAACATAACTTAATCATCAACAATACGCGTTAACATAACTATTACAATCTTCAACAATCTGCATTAACATAAGTCAACCATTATTATAACTCAATCATCAACAATATACATTAATATAACTCAATCATCAACAATTTGCATTAATATAACTCAATTATTAACAATTCGGGTTAACATAAGGAAATCATCAACAATCCGCATTAAGATAATTCAATCATTAACAACAAGCATTAAGATAACTCAATCATCAATAAAACACATTAAGATAACTCATTCATCAACAATCCTTATTAACATAACTCAATGGTAAACAATCCGCATTAACATAAGGCAATTGTCAACAATCCCCATTAACATGAGTCAATCATCAACAACACATATTAACATAACTCAATCATCAACAATATGCACTAACATAACTCAATCTTCAACAATTTGCATTAACCTAGCTCAAACATCAACAATACATATTAGCATAAATGTTACCAACGTTACTTTTCAAACAATATAAAGAAAACTTTTATTACCTTCAATCATCATGATTAAGATCTTGAAAATCATCATCGTTAATTGCATTATGATTCAATTCCTCATTGCTATTCCGCCAAAGTATCATCATTGTCATATAATTCATCCTCAATATAGTCTTCATTTCTTTGTATGACAAGATTGTCTTATACTTCATTTGCTTCAAATATATTGGGATCAACATCTCTCCTAGGGAATGATGATATATCTGCATCTTCTATCTGTAGGGCTCCATTATTCAGCTTCGATTCAATCTCTTGACATACTTCATCACCTTCTTCACCCATTCGACCATTTTCCCTTTCACAAAAAATCAAAAAGATTTTAGTGATGAAACTTTTAAACAACTTTCCAATTGTTGCCCAATACAGTGTCGTTGAGGTAGAATACTTGCTTCACTTGTGTTGCAAGACAAAAGGGTCATTATCATACCATGTGTTACTAATATTGATGCTAGTAATATTTCTATTCACTTTTATATTCATCCCTTTGTCACCAAGATTAAACCATTTGAATTTAAATATAACAATATTTTTATCCTTGATCTAATGCAACTTTGTTATTTTTTAGATGACACTGTAGAAGTTAATAAAATTGTCATTATGTTGTCCCTCAACAATAACCCCACAATTTTAGCTTTTAAGTCGACTGTCATGATCTTTTAGGTAAAATCTAATTCCATTAATAATACAATCTATATATTTTTCCCCACACATATAAGACCTATATGCCAAAGAATATGATGCTATCGTTGCCTATGGTAATTTACGGTTATGTAATCGTATCATCTGTAGGAAAAATATAATTAGAAGTTAATCTTACCTACAAATTGCCATAAGTTCATAATGGAAAGTTACTCTTATGTCTTCCTTCAACATTAACAATCCTTTTGCTTCTAATCTTATATTTGTTCTCTATTAAAAAAAATAGATGTCAAAAATACTGGTTAGATCCTATATTGATCTATGAAATAATGAATGAGAAGTAATATACATACTTTATATAAAAATCGACTTCCTCACAATTGTTCAAATTATAACAATGGACAATTTCGAGTTCATCTTAAGTTAACTCCACATATTTGCCTATTCCAAGTGACCTTACTTTTTGGGAGAAAACAGACAAACTACCATCTTGATCAAAATCAAAGTTACGTTCTTCTCTATTAAATCTTGTCTCGATGTCATTTAAGTACATTAAACAAAATTTCAAACATTCATTCGATATATAAACCTCTGCAATACAACCTTTAGATCGAGCTTTATTATGCACATAGTGCTTAAGAGAGCAAAAGAACCTAAACAAATATAAAACATTAATAATTGTTACTAGCTAATAACTTAAAAAAAAGTAGAAGTTAATATAAATTACCTTTTAATGGGAAACATCCATCAAAATTGAACTAATCTACAAAGTTTCGCCTCATATGGTAAGTGAATTGCCAAATGAACCATAACATTAAAAAAAAGTTAGGGGGTGGGAATATTAGATCAAGCATACATAGAATCAAGGCTATGTATTTTTCCATTTTTTTCAAGCTCTTCTACTTTCAATGTCTTATAGAATCAAAGCTATGTCTTTTTCCATTTTTCAAGCTATTATACTTTTAATGTCTTACAAAATAATTGCTTTAAAAACTCACTCAATTGTGCCAAAGTTACAGACACACCCTTTGGCAAAAAATCACATATTCCAACAAGAAGTAATCATCGCAGAAGTACATGACAATCATGGCTTTTCAAACCTGAAACTTTTCACTCATTTACATTGACACAATGGCCTATAGTAGATGTATATCCATAAGGAAACTCGACTAATTTAAGAAATTGACAAAAAGTTTGATTCTCATATTTTGATATGTCATAACATACAAGTGGAATCATGTATGACCCATCATCTCTTCTTTTTAGATGTAAATATTTTGTTATATTCATGTTTTCCAAGTCTAATCTAGCCGTAATTGTGTCTGCCATCAATTCCCATCAAAGTACCAAAAATATTCTCACAATATTTTTCAATATGCATCACATTAAGATTATGTCTTAATAACAATTCCTTCCAACATGGCAAATTGAAAATATGCTTTTTTATTCCAATTAAGATCAACAACGCTTCACTTTTGCTTTCTATTACTTAGGTGCTTCTAGGTGTAAAGCTACCCAAATGTAATAGTTGGTCAACCACATCATCACTAGACAAGTGCAAAGGAGCTTCACTAAGTTCTACTTTGCCATTAAACAATTTGCTTCTTCGCCATCTATGCCCATGTTCTACGTAACGATGATGTCCCATAAAACATATTTTACTTTATAGCCTTATTGAATGAGTTTGATGGTTACATATAGGACAGGTCATATACCTTTTAGTACTCCATCCAGACAAATAGTCATATGTTGGAAAATTATTTATAATCCATAAAATAGCTACACACATTATAAATGTTTATCAATCAATGTTTGCATATATACATCAAAATCCGTTTTAGGAGTAGTAGGTACGAGAATAAGTAAAAACAATAATAAAAATGACTCCTTCATATACTTCCATGGAAGTAAATTGTATGGCATAAGAATAATTGGCCATATACTGTAACAAGTACTTATATTAACAAATGGATTAAATCAATCAGAGGCTAAACCAAGTTGAACATTATGTTAATCTTCTGCAAACCATGGAAACTTTCCATCAAAGTCTTTCCATGCCTTTGAGTTTGTTGGATGATACATAACGTTATCATCAATGTGTTTCTTTTTATGCCACCTCATATCTATTATTTTTTTAGTTGACATAAAAGGTCTTTGTAATAGTAGTTTAACAGGGAAATATCTCAAGATTTTATGTGGTATCTGTTTCCCTTTCTCATCATCCACTTGCCACCTTGATGTACCATAAATGGGACATTCTTCAAGATTTTTACTATCCTTCCAAAATATAGCATAATTATACTTATAAACATGTGTTGATATAAATTTTAATCCATGGTCCCTTAACAATTTCTTTGCTTTATAGTAAAATTTGGGCAATTTATGTCCAATAGGTAAGTCATCATTGAGCAAGTCTATTAACATGTTAAAAGATTCGTTACTCCATTTATTATATACCCTAAATGCAACAACTTAACAAAAAAAGATGGTTTTGAGAATTTTGAGCACCATGGATATAATTCCTCTTAATCAACTTTCAATAACTTCCCAAAATTAGCTTTTGTAATACTACCAATTATGTTAGGAAAACTAGTATCATTCATATTCTTAATATAATTCCCCAAATCCTCAAACATCTCTCCAATCCCATCATCACATTTATCATTAATATCACAATCCTCTACATCATTATTATTACTATCATCATCAACTGTGTCAACAATTCTAGCATTACTTGTTTGAGAACGTTCGCCATGATAAATCCATGGAGTATAGAATTTATCTATGCCTTGGATTAGCAAATGATTATATACCACATCTTAACTTTGAATGTTCACATTTAAGCAATCTACGCATGGACAATGAATACAACATTCTAAACCCATTTGATCTTTTACAGATTGCATGAAACTCTTAACTCCTTCTAAGTATTCATTGGACCATTTCTGATGAGACATCCAACTTTTGTCTATGTAGCTATGCAATTAAAAGTAAATTACTAAATGCAATTTAAGTTATGAATAATATAATGATAAATCAATACAAGTTGACGTACTAAGTTTAATTTAAACAAATAATGAAATTGAGCATACTAAAAATAAGAAGCATGAACCCATATCAAAAGTAACATGTATAAGTAATGAGTTTTTAAGATACCTCTTATTTCTCAAGCAATATTCGTAAGATTTGATTCAATTTCTGCTTTCACTATTACGAGCTTCAGCATCTCCTATTGGAAAACATTTGTAAATAAAGTATTAATATCATCATTCCTAACAAGCATATCAAAGAAATCTTAAGAAAGAATCGATTAAAAATAAGTAAAAAGAACATGTGATGACAATTAAGGAATTACTCCCTAACTAGAAAACTTTGGATCTTCATCATTTATCTCTTAAGGACCTCCCCTATTGATTAAGGATAACACCTAAATTTCTTTTCTTTAAGATGGTTCCCTAGAATCCCTTAAGAGAATTAAACTACCCTTTTAAGCAAAAGATTGTAAGAGAATTGAACTATCCTCTTAAGCAACAGATTATGTGTGATTAGCAACAAAAGTGGTAGCTATACAAAAAGCCAAAGATTTGAACATTTTACCATTAGAATATATAATTAGATCACTACAATTTTACTAAAGTTAGGAATCTTCTTAAGATGTGGATATTTAGTCATTTATACTTACTCAGATGATAAAGTTAGTTGCAGCCCTAAGAACATATGTGAAATGATGAGAGTGATTTACCTTATTTGCATGTCCAATCCATTCTTTATATAGAAGGCCAGGTGTGATTGGGACCTTATGTGTGGGTTGATCAGATAAGGTAGGGTATTAGTACGAAAGCATAAACATAGTAACTTATGTTGTAGAGAGTCAACATAATATATTTGAGTATAATAGAAAGCAAAGTTAGCCGCAAGATGGACATTATCATACAGAATCAAACAAGTTGTCCAACAAAAAACTCACAAATTAAAGGACATATAAAGGAATGAATTTTGGCACAGATCAAACATGTTGTACTTAAGGACCTATCTCTATTATATGTAAAATTCTATCACTATAACTTTAAAACTTATGGGAGACTTTTCAATAATAAGGTGAAAATTTTTCCTTCATGGTCAAAAAATTTATAATGAAACATTAAGAATATTCTCCCTATCATAAAGGAAAGAAACTAAGGATAATAAAAAGGTTAAGCACTAAAAAGCAAACTATGAATCCAAATAAAGAAGAAAATCGAAAAAGAACTAAAAAAAGAAGTGTGAAGCAAGGGATGCATAACCCATAATGATTCCTAACAAGTAAACCCCAAACTTTTGATTTTTTTTCTTGCAAATCTTATGTTTACATATGTTGCATAAGAAGTGAGGGTAGCAATCAAATATTCTCAAAAAGCATCATTTCTAATTCAAATTTAAAAGCAATAAATATGCCAACCACATACTGCTAAAAAAATATGCTTGAATGAGCTTAACTTTATAAGGTTAATCCTATATATAGTTTGTATTCTAAACTTATAAAATATGGTTCACAAGATAAAAATAAGCATAACTTTGGTGGAAGATTAAATAACTAATATAGCAAAAGAATGGTTACAAATAGGTTCATCATTAGATAATAGAGCAGCTAAAACTAGAAAAAACAATGATCTAAAGGTTTATTTAACCTCTAAAAACAACTAACCATAGCTAAGAATATAAGAAAATAAGTCATAAGAGAAGGAAGTTATGCTTATGCTTCTGTAAGCAATAATTAACAATTAACATAAGCTATTATTTCTATAAGGATTTTGTTAAAGTTCTAGTTAAGTCTAGATTAAATACTTACTCTACCATCATTTTTAAAAGCCATCACTATTTTTTTAATCCAGTATAAAGTTTTGGATATAAAGGTAGAGATATCAAAGGATTTTTCTTAGTAAATTTTATTATTCCTTTCCCTCCTATTGTGTATATGCTATAACTTAGAGCAATTTTAAATAAGTTGGACTCCCCTCCCAGTTTTCTTAATTGATTCCTTGCATAATTTACTACTTTTAGCCATTCCCCTCTAAGGAAGAGTAATGAAATAGTTGAAGAATAAGATTTCATAATTCCTACAAATACTAGCATTGAAAGAAAAAAATGGTTTATTGATTTAAGAAGGAGCTTGCAAAGTTGATAGGTGAGGTCCAAATAGACCTTTCATTAAACAGTAAGTATGTTATCCTCAAACAAGCATGGAAGATGGTAAAAAAAAAAAAAAGGCAACCAATTCTGGACCAAACCATAATCACAATTCATTATCTTCCAAATGACAAAATGAAGCAAAGCAGAAACAAAACCCATAGATTGAAAACAAAATACAAATGTCAGAGAAAGAAAGCATAACACAAAGACGAGGCTTCTTGAATACAAATCAAAAAATCAGTACAAAGGTGGACGAATTATCTGGATAGACGGACAACTAGAGACGACCACAACAAACCAACGATGACCACAACAGACAATGCTTCTTAAATGCAAAAACTAGTGAAATATGACAATAAATAATGCAGATGAAGAGAACATTATTTTCATGTTAATAATAACTCAAAAACAAAATCAACATCATTTACAATAATCCAGTAGAAATGTTGACAACATTTGGGGATGATTTCAAGAAATCATCACCAAATGTTGACAATTCATGACGAATTTAGAGGAATGTCACCAATAGGTTAATTAATGGCAACGATTCATGAAAACCGTCACTAAAGGACTAATCATTTAGTGACGTTTTTTATAAAGCATCACTAAATATTTTCATATATATTTATATATTTAACAAATTTTATGTAATATAGAAATTCTATAAAATAATATAGAATTTTTATATAATAAATTGAGTTTTGTGACACCATATAAAAATGTCAAATCATATTTTTAAAAGAGAAAAATAAAAAATATAAATCTATGTAATATTAATTAATTTTGTGTTTATAGTTTTATAAATTTTTTAAATAACATTATTGTTAGTTAAATTTATTTTTAGCATAATCATTGTCAACAAATATTAAATTTGATTTTTATGAATATGATATTAATATTTAATATTGATTTCTATTTTTTACTATATTGAAATTATTTTTTAATTATATTGTAATTAATATAATTATATATGGTAATTAATATAATGATATATGAATGTATAGATAATAATCGTAATTAATATAATGATTTATGAATGTATAGATAATAGATAAACTTTCTCATATCTTCGTTATCATATTATTCTATTTAATTATAATTCTCTATTTATTATATATATAATGTTATTTAGAATTCGTATGTTATATATAATTTCTATGATATATAGAGTGTAATATACAGAAAAAGGGTTTGGTAATGATTTTTGTATTTATTGCCAAAGGTGAAGTCAAAATCATGTCATTTTATGAAATTGAAAACCTAATTACTCAAAGATAGGGCATAAATTGTTTGAATAGAGCCCGTAAACAATTATGAGCCTAAAACAAGGCCCATCTCTACAAACAAAAGACATTCTAGAGAGTTCCATTACAATTTACATCAACGGTCTAGATGGAATGGAAGATTCAAGAGCATTTGATTGGAAATACATTTAATATCACCTCGAAAACCTACTTTTGCCTCTCTTCACCTTCAGCTGGCAGTAGCAACAACGACACAAGCCTTATCCAAATGCCTAGCCTTTACTCTCTATCATCTTCTTCCTTTTCTAGGTAATTGGTCAACTCTATTCACTTCTCTAGTTTCTGCTTTTACTTTATCTTATGAGGACTGAATTAACTATTAAAGCTTTTTCCTTTAACACTATCACCGTTGGTGATGATGGTGTAGATTCATATTCTTTTTTAGAGGCTCATAAAGATTCTATGTTTTTCTGTTTTTTTGTCATATAACTTTCACCATATGAAGTTGTATCAGTTAATAGATTATAAAATTAACATTGCTAGAATATTGAAACAAATTTATGTGGAAGTGGGATATTTGTGTGTGTGAATGACTATCCAAGATTTCCAAACTCATTTCCTCAGCATTTCTTCTTATTTACAATGTTTCTATTATTTGTTGTAAGTTCAGGTTTGAGATGTTGTCTCTTGTTGATGCTTACGGTTAGAAATAATGTATTATATTTATACCCACGTTTAAATTAATGCATGGATTGATCATAGCTATAAAGATAAGTAGTGAATTTTACCTTAATTGATAAGCAACTTTGTATTAGATTTGATGATAGAAGACTTAAAAAAGTTATATGGTATATGTTGTATAATTTGGTAGTGTATTTAAGTAGGTTGTTAGTTATGTTTGGAGTCGACAATGTATAAAAGTACTGATATTGTGTGAATAGGTTATAAACTCAAATTTAACCAGTTATACTGACTTATTGATGCCAATTAATAATTTTAGAAGTGTGTAAGATGTGAAAAGAACATTCAAATAGTTCTCAATTACTGACAGTATGTACGGGAATATACACTATGAGAGTGGGGTGCTACATTTAAAGTATCATCCATAAAATAATGTATGAAATTATGATAATTGAAAATATTATCCATTTTTCTCTAAAATATTTATGGGGCATTTTTTAAACTAAAAAACATAACTAACCATTTATAATGACCTTGTGAAGTAGATAAAGTAGTATATGGATGCTATCTTTATTCATTTTTATCTGCCAAATTCAACTTTTGCAGTCAAATTTAGAGAAAATTTATTTTCCTCTAGTCAAGTTTATTAATGTTTCTTTATGGGATAAAAAGTATCCATCAAATAATGTATTATCATTTAATTTTCTATACTTTACTACCATCCTTACTTTATTTCATATTATTTTTGCATGTTTTCTGACCATAAAAGTTGAGGAGCAATAAGGAGATTTACTAGGCCTAATTATCTTTAGATTTTCTAGATCAAGAAATTATTTTTAAAATTCTTCTTGAACTTTTAAATTATATCTCATAGCAGCAACTCTAATAATATTTTGTTTATTTATTATTTCTAAGTTTGCTTCTTCTCTGTTTTTAACCCAGAATTGTAATGAGTTATCAACGTAATTTTTCTTTATCTTCTATTTTACTAATTCTAGCCCATCTTTGATGGTTTTTAGCTGTTGATACTTATTTTCTACTTTTATAAAAGTTTTCCTTTTGAAAAGATCAATTTTTCTTTATATCCTAAAATTTTTAAAATATAAAGAATTTTAATAAACCAGAGAGAGTTGTATCTTTTATTTTTATATATTTTATTTAATAATTAAAAAATTGTATTATATTAGGTTGCTATCTTTGAAGTAAAAAATCAAATTTTTATGTTTAGTTATTTCAAAAGACTATTATATAATTTGTTTTTAAAATATTTTCTATTATATTTTTATTTTTAAAATTTGTTTATCATCCTTATTATTATGTTTCCTTTGTTCATATCTTATGTGCAATTGAAATCTGTCAATTTTAAATTTTTATATTATTATGTACAAAAAATGACGATTTATAAAGGATTTTAATATTAATTTGTTAACTATTTTTAATGTATGTTATCCTTAATGTTAGGTATTTTTATTTTTACATATATTTTATTACTACGTAAGTTTAGTGTCTTTTGGCAAGTCCTCATTTTTATTGAAATTTTATTACATTATTATTTGTGATTAAATATAAATTGGAATTAATATTAAAGTATAACATACAGTTGTAGTTTGATATAAAAACACTTATAACAAAAGGGAAAGAGGGAAGGGGGATAAAATGATCTTATTGTGAATAAATGATAAAATCTTCAGTTTTATTAATTTATACATAATAAAATAGAATGAAAATTTATGTTGTTAGATGAGTTTTCCACTATAATTCAAATTAATAATTATGTCCACATAAAGCAAGACAAAAATATTTTAACGTAAAAATTATAATAGAAATAGAAATAACTTTTTTTTTTCTGACTTTACAACTATTGTAAAAATGAAAACAAGAAATTTGTTAATAGGAGAGGGGGGAAAAAAGGAAGAAGGAAATTTTATTTATTTGATCGAAAGAAAGCAAACAAATGTAGATAGTATCATATTTTATTTATTTGAGATCAACTTAATGAAAGTTGGAACAAGCAATTGGCAACCTAACACCAAATTACTACCTCATCAGATGGTGACAGCATAGTTGAACCGCACACCTTCACTTAGATAACCCTTTTGTGTGCTGAAGAATCTGAATTATATATCTATAAGCAAAAGCCACAAAGTTTAAAGAATCTATGCGAGGCCAAGGTCCAAAATCAACAGAGGTGTTTAAATATACAGTGAATATGTCTTACATGTACTAAGTTTATGTCTGCCCAGATGGGGACAGCAATTTCGACGTAATGCGACTAGTTGATGGCCTATTCATTCACAACTATAACAGCATCTTTTTTTAAAAAAAAAAATTAACTATAACATATTAGAGTATCTCATATTGACTAAACATGAAAATATTAAAGGATCTATAAGTAATAAGGGCTAATTATCCAAATGACTATTTCTAATCATTTTGACAATAATTGACCCAAACTCAATTCTTATTAATAAACTCTACACTCTACCTATATTAAAAATTCTAATATGGTATCAAAGTAGGTTTAGTCCGGAATATTAATTTTTTGGTTGTTCACGTGGATATCCAATCTTAGCGGCTTAGTCCGGTTACCACTACGTTTATTTCAAGTAACAACTAGAGGCTCATTCCCAGTTGCACTTGAGGGGTATGTTAGAGTATCTCATATTGACTAAGCATGAAAATGTTTAATGGTATATAAGTGGTAAGGGTCAACTATCTAAATGACTAGTTCTAGTCATTTTGACAATAGTTGACCCAATCTTAATTATTGTTAATAGACTCTACACTCTACCCATATTAAAAATTTTAATACAACAACTTCCTTATTAACTAGCAGGCCAAAGCTTCTTGTTTATTTATGTCAACTCATCGAAAACAATACTCCAACAATCAAGTTGGACATACAAAGCAGAATAGGGGAAAGTAGTGACCAAACAAGAGTCTCCCAAAACATGTCACTACAACAAAGTAGCCCTTTGTTTTTTTTTTTGCGACAATTTCAAAATCTTAGCTAAAAGTAAACTTTTGGTGATGAAATCATCACCAAAGGCTTACCCTTTGGCGATGTTTTATAAAATCGTATATGAATGGCAAGCCTTTGGCAACGATTCATTAACTTTGTCGCCAAATAGTAAGCCTTTGGTGATGCTTTTGTGAAATCGTCAAAAAAGGCTTATCTTTTTGTAATGGTTTAGTAATATCGTCACCAAAGAATGAGCCTCTGACGATGATTTTGGTAATCGTTGCAAAGGCATGACCTTTGGTGACGATTTTTGAAATTGCCGCCAAATGCTTAACTAACAAAATAACTCTCTTATTTACGATTATAAATTCACTAATTTTGACTTGATAATTTTGTGACTGAGCATCATATTGATAAAATCAAATTTAATATTGACGATGATTCTAAATGTAAAGTAAATTTAGCTAACAAAAATGTCAAATCATTTCAATAATTCATGAAACTATAAACTCAAAATTAATTAATATTACATAGATTTATACTTTTTTCTCTTTTAAATTATATGATTTAAAAATTTTATATGGTTTCTCAAAATTTTCAAATAGTTTTAACATAAAGTTTGTAATATAATGATATATGAATCTTAGAAAAAAACAATAAATAATGATATATGGTAAGTAATATAAAATTTTAATTAGAAGTGTAATAATTCTTATAGACAAAATAATAAATAAATAAACCTTCACACCTATTCCATCGAAAAGAAAAAGAAATAGTTATTTTTTTGGATTCCAAGACATGAGACTCGATAGATAAGGTAAAGGAGTTCTCTATATCTGGATTCCTAACAAGGCTCCTTGTATGTTCGAAGGTATCAATTGAAACAAAAAAAGATCTTCCCCTAAGAGTTGGTTTATTAACAGTCTCTTCCAACAACTTCTTCACTTTAACTAAACTACTAGAAGATTCTTTGAATGTTTTCCCAGATGTAATATGGAACAGTATATTAGATGACCCCCACGTATCATGCGTTTCACCTAAGGAACAAATAGTGTAGAACAATCACATTAATTTCTTCACAATCCTTATAAAAATTAAATCCTAAAAAATTAAAAAGTTAAATCAAATGGTATAAAGAACCCAAATTCGAACACATGCATACCTGATTGAATGACTTGATCATCATCACAATGAACAGACATAGTTTTTGCAATTGGCAACTGTTTCAAAACAATCGATTTGCCTAATCCTGTATAGATCATTGGAACATTGCAATTACCTTTAATTGTCATCTACGTTCTCTGAAAGATTTGAAGAAGCTTTACATAGTACATAGTATGTACAATCACACGTTCATCTAATAGCTTCTTAACAGACAATGTGTTGGACCCCGATTTCTTCTTCAATATGTTTGGGATGAATTTTATAATTTTGTTGTGATTAGGCTTTAATTTTAATGTTTTGGGGTGTAGAATTTTTTTTTTAAATTGAAGGATTAAAAAGGAAAAATTGAGATTAAATTTTGGAAGCATATGGTGTAAATCGAAATTGGAAGAACAAGAGTTAGTGTAAGGGTATTTTAGGAAGTTCACTAATGAAGTTAGAATTTAAGCCTAACAAG
>JANQAP020000080.1:3937703-3955860 GCA_026874005.2 Erythroxylum coriaceum
TCGAGAGATTACATGTTCAGTAATGCAACTTAATTAGGGTTTATCAATTAAAGTTTAGTGATTATAATTCGAGAGAGAGTAATATACCCTTTGATTGTCTAGAACTGAAACCACATTAACACAAAAGTGATTAAGTTAGCATTGATGATAGGGTAAATCCCTTTCTCATAATTTGGTAATTTTTCTTGTGTAAATTGCCATTGTGAATTTAGTACTGTGCTTAATATTCGGTTTTGTTTGTGTTAATTCTATAAATTAATTTTATGTCATTCATCTGCACGTAATTAATTTTTTGCTCATTTTTATTTTTATTTTAATAATTCTTTATGGCTTAGATAACTTAGAATTAGATTAGTTCAATAACTCCTCAAGGGATCGACACGTAACATATTATACCCACGATCTGTGCAATTGCAATATATTGAGGGTTTTAAATAGATTAAAACTTTCCTTAACACATACCTCATACCTATATATCATAGCCATAGGGGCTCTTTTGATCCATACGGGTCACTTGGTCTAATATAGTGAATTGTCGTTCGAGAGCTACACTCAACCAAACAACCCGTCCTCACTACAATATGATTGCCATCCGAGAGTAAGCTCGATCGAACTGCCATAATCACGCTACCACTTATGTACCATATATCGATTGTCATCTAAGAGCAAGCTCGATCTAACCACCCTAACTGCATCATATCTCAATTAGTGGATCCAATTCTAACCCAAATATATACCCGACTTATTTACTCACTGTGTGCATAGCCTAGTGACACCCACCAAGTAACTTATACCACAACAATCTTCCATATCATCACATATCAAAACAAACACAACATTGCACAACAAAAATATGTATACATACATCAATCCATATGTATGAATGTCATGCATGCATATGATAATGATGGTGATTTCCATGATGATTATGAAATTTTAATGCATATTCATAACCATGAATATTAACTCACAGGTAGAATGCGCTCCTTAGTGCCGAACCTAATGTCTCAAAATGGAGAGTTCTGCTCCTGATTGATCCATAGAAAGAAAAGTAGGAATGACCATTATGATTTAAAACCTTAACCAATTTTAGACACCCCAAGAATAAGACCATGAATCAATATAAGGAGCTCTATTTTCTATTTACAAGTAACAAAGTCACGTTTTACAAGGAACATACTGAAAATTCAGGAGAGTTTCCTTGGAAAATGGACATCCCCTTTTTGAAAGAAAGGTCATTCCTGCAATGAAATGACATTTCTATAACCACCAGTAAGCACAGCTTAATTTGTGCCTCCAAACTACATGTCCATTCCCAATTGAGTCCATATTTATGTTGCAAAAATTTATAATAAATCTTCATAATTCAAGTGTGTTAATTTCAAACCCTTACGCCCTTATTTATACTCAATACATCTAGATAATCTCAATACTAATCAACAACAACATAATTTAATCAAATTCATGCATTTTTATAAAAACATAACCTTTTCAAAATTTTTATCTCACAAACTATGAAGAATTTCAATATGTTGCTTTTATAAAAATTGATCTAAATAATATTTGGAAATTTCTAAAATTATTTTTGACCATTTCTAGGCTGATCAGAAAATTACGACTGTCACCAGAGGGGTGGTGACCTTCACCACCCACCTAGAAATGATGAAGTCACCTCCAGGAATCCAATGGCACTAGTCTCTCATCGAAACTCCTCCCAGTTTTGTAAGAATTGAAGGATTAAAGCTCATAGGTGACCTATTTCTATTCACTAGTAAAATGGGTTGATTGGTGTTGGGTTTCCCTCCTTTCCTATGTTTTTAGGGACGTTGGACACAATGGTCGTGTTAGTAAAAATAGGAGATTGTTGACTTATCTAAATGAACTAAAAATTCTAGTCATGCCTTCTCTAAATTCAGGTCGTTGAAGAAACAAGTTTAGGGGTTTCGTAAAACATCTTGAGAGCTTTCGATCGAGCCCTAAATCGTCAAAAATAATTGTCAGACGGTGAAGGTACGAGTGTTGAAAGTTTAGAGTGAATAGTAATCTATAAGGAAAATGGTTTAGAGAGAAATGAACTTAAGCTTTCTTAAGCTCAACTTATACTTTTATAGGCTTTTCTCATTACTAGTTCATTACAAATAATTTAACAAAATTTTGGATCATTCCATATTTAAACCAAGCTTTATATTTGATAACTATAAACTTTTAGCCTTTTGTGAGTATTTACTTTGGTTAAAATTTCGCTTGACATATAAATATACTTTTAACTCTTTATTCATATAATTATTTGTATTACTTTACTCTCTTTTGTGAGCATATATTTTAGTAAAATGCTCAATGTGTCATTATATTTTTTTCCTCGGTATTTATATCAATTTTGCTCAATAAGACTTGACAATTGTTTACTCACTATTTGTAACATATTTCTATCCAATAAATAATTTTTTTCTTTTGGTGATCACATATTCCATTATAATTATTTATAATACTTTACTCTTTTTGAGCATATACCTCAATCAAATACTTAATATGTTGTTATATTTTTTCCTTACCATTTATATCAGTTTTTCTTGATTAGTCTTAACAATTGTTTACTCTCTATTTATAAGCACATATTTCAATTTGGTCTATAATTTTTTTCACTGTTAGTGATTATATATTCCAATCAAGCTTTTCGCTTGATAAATATTTGTATTACTATAATGTGCTTTTGCTAGTACATATTCCAATAGAACTTTTTTTTGACAAGTCATTATAATTTTCATCCACCATCCATAACATTTTTGGCTCAATAATTTTCGATAATTATTTCTATTTGCGAGAAAATATTTCATTCCACTATATCAATTTTTTCTCACCATTAGTGATTAAATATTCTAATCAAACTTTTTGCTTGATAATAATTTATAATACTTTACTATCTTTTTACAAGCATATATTTAAGTCAAATTTTTACTCGATCATGTCATAATAGTTTTTACTCATTACTCATATAAGGTTTGTTTCTCGCTAAATCCTTGTAATTCTTTAGTAGCTATTTGCAAGCATATGTTTCAATCTATTCATCAAATTTCTTTCTTCTAATTGGCGATCACATATTCAAATTAATATTTTTTAATAATTAGTTATAAAATTTTACGTTCTTTTTACGAGCATATATTTCAATAGAACTTCCACCCAAAAACTCGATATATTTTTTACTCACTATTTATATCATCAAGTATTTATAATGCTTTATTCTTATAATGCAAGCATATATTTAAGTCAATAATTTACTCATCATATTATTTTTTTCGACAATTCTTGGTAGTTCTTTACTTGTTATTTGCAGTTACATATTTCACAGAATATTAATTTTTTTCTCACTATTATCAATAACATATATTGTAATCACACTTTTTAATTGATAGTACTTATAATATTTCACCATCATGTTGTGAGTTTGTATTTTAGTTAAACTTTTACTCAATAACTCATTATTTTCCACTCATTACTATTAACTTTTTCTCTCGATATGTCTTAATAGTTATTTGTTAGCTATTTTGGAAAAAATATTTCAACATTATCTATTAATTTTTCCTTGTTATTAGTGATTTCAAATTCCAATAAATAATTTTGCTTCATAAGTATTTATAATACTTAGCTTTTTTCTTGCAATCAAATATTTAAGTCAAACTTTTACTCAACAAGTCATTATAGTTTTCACTTGCTATTTATACCTTGATTCTTAGTAGATTAATCCTTATAATTCTTTACTTGCTATTTGTATGCATATATTTCTATTAATTTTATTAAAAAAATTATACCTTTTATAGATAATCCTTCTTTAATGTACAGTTGGACTTTAACTATTTATATGGTACTGGATTAAGAAACCTTTATTAGGGAACTTAATTGGTATTAGACTAGGAATCTAACTCTTAACATGGTTAACTCCTACTTTAACTAGACTTACCCTTCTTGAGTAATTAGACCCCTTATATAGACCCATAGTAAGCAGGCCTATATATGATTGAAAGGCCTATTGGGGTAATTCAACCCTAATTCAACTTTTCATTGAAAGAATTACAATGTTATGAAGATCAATAAAGATGTATCTTCCACCTCAAGAAGAAGTATCAAGTGAATAAAGCCTAAATGAGTCGAGAGTGTCTTGTAGAGAGAAACATACATGTAATTTACTTTTATTTATTTTTCAATTAATATTTTTAGATATCTTACATCTTTTTTGCGTATGTTTTAGGCATGAATTATATAAGATGTTAGTTAAGGCTAAGAAAAAAGGAGACAGGTTTACTAACATCATTTTTTAGGGAGAGGGAGAAGCAAAGGATGATGCACAACAATGAGGTCACCATCCTTGAGGTAATGATCTTTACTGCATCTACCCCTGTCTCTTTTCCATCTCAACCTTCTCCACATTTCTCTCACCAAATGGAGAACAAATTACCTTCTAGATTCAAAGTAAGCTTATTAAAGAATAAGAGTGTTTCTTCACTAACTTCAACCTAAAGAAGACTGATATAATCTTTAGTAAGGTAGGAAGTGGATCTAAATTAGTTCATTTGATTGTCCTCCTAATCACAAACAAAGGATAGAGGGCATGTATGTTGACAATATTTATGTGTTTTCTAAAAGGCATCTCGTAAAGATAATATTTACTTAGCACTTTTTCATTTGCCTTCTTTTTTCCAAATCTAACTTTATGTTCTATTTTCCTAGCTATCACATTTGTAGTTGTAGGCTACAGAAAACATTTAGGTGAACTTGACATGATTGTCAAGGAGAAGCAAGAGGCTGAAAAAGCAACCATAAAGGCCTGTGAAGTCATCGAGATGCTTAAAATAAAGAAAGAGGTTATTGAAGAATACTTAGTCAAGTGTCATTGTGAGTTTGAGAAGGAGGTAGAAACATTAAATCCATCTTTAAGATTAAGTTAATAGGATGTAAGGAGACGAATTCAAGTTTGAACTTATTCTTTTTATCATAGTTCTAAGTCCTTTCCATAAAATGAAACTACCATAATCTCAGCATTGCAACCATCACAAAGTTTGAGTCCTACAAGAAGGTGGGGCAAAAAAAGTTTCTAGACTTGGATATTTTGATGCTCTTAGTGAGCTTGATTCCATTCAAAAAGAGGAACTTAATAAGGTTTGTGACATTGATGGAGACGTTGAGGTTATTAGCCCTATTAATAGAGGATTGCATAAACCTAATGATGTCAAGGCAACTTCTGCCAATGGTACACCTTTATCAATTTAGACACTTTTTGTTATTTTCTATTATACGAAGGGATGTAAATATAAGAATGTTTGGTCATTTTTATCCATTTTATTTTTTGCTCATGAAACTTTACTTTAGGCCATATTTTGCATACCTACTTTCACTATTAGCTCATAAGTATATTCAAATTCATTTTTAGTTATATGAAGTCTAACTTTAATTGATCAATTTTAAATAAATGATAGATATGTGGCATATAGACTGAATGCTTAAATAAATTTTTTAATGAAATAGATATGTCAGACATATAGGCTATAGGCTTTAACTCTTATACCTTAATAAAATTTTGATAACCTAATGATCGTAGGGATGTAAAGTCTAACTCCAATTTGTCAACAATTTTTTAATAATTTTAACTTGAAAATATAAGGGATGTGGAGTCTAACTCTAATGCTTTAATAAAATTATGATAATTTTGACAAAATTTTCATAATTTTAACTTGATAATGCGAGGAATTTAGATTCTAGCTCTAATTCCTTAACAAAGCTTTGATACTTTTGATATAACAATGGCAATTATATGGAGCTTGGATCTAATTATTCAAGAAATTTAACAATCTTAACTTGAAAATATTGGGGGTATAGAGTTTGGTTCTAATGACTTAAAGTTTTCTTTTTTTTTCAATAATTTAACATGTAAGTAGAAAGAATTTGTAAGCTTATAGGTTTTTCTATTTGTTTTAAAAAGTTGACTTGACTTTTTATAGATTTGAGGTTTATAACCCTACTTTTTTTTTCTTAGCTAGGAAGCTGAGTTGACTTCTTTTGGACTTGAGATTTATAATTTTTGTCTTTTTTTTTACCTAAATAGTTATGTTTGTTATTAAGGTTAGTGGCCAATCTTTTTGTCTCTTTTAGTAGGGTTAGTGATCTATCTTTTTTATTTTTCATGTAATTCATTTTCAATGATGTAGTTAACAACTATGTTCCCTTATGTTGTGTTTGTTACTAAGGTTGTGGCGAATCTTTTTTTTTTCTCTTTTAGTAGGGTTAGTGGTCTATCTTTTTTGTTTTTCATCTAAGTCATTTTTAATAATGTGGTTAACAATTATGTTAACTTATGTATTAAAACTAAAAAGCTCCTCGTTTCTCACTCCTTTGCTTTTCCCTTTTGATCCTTTTGTTTTTAACTTCTTAGTTTTATTAGCTAAAGACACAGCACAATGTTTTCCATATGGTTTGTATATTTCACGTCTATGTATTTTTTAGCTCTAATTTGCACCTCCTCAATACCTTGAGGTTGTGTTTTTTGCTTTGAATTCCATAAGAGTTGGTAAGGATTGAGTCCATTTGCAAAAGTTGGTCTTATTATCCCCTAGGCTTTATTCCTCCCTTTACGTTATTGATATCGGATATAGGGAATCTTAAGGCCTAAGTTTGTTGTTGTCAAAGAGTGATACAAATCTTGTAGCTACTTGTTGGAAAGTAGTTATTGAGGTAGCGAGCAAGCAACCATTAGAATGGGAGAGAAAGCTTTACATTTTATAGAATCAGCTGCATAATGTAGGTCTTTAAGTTCCTTATAACAGTTTACATGGTCACATCTTAATGCATTCCATCATAGATATATAGATTTGGCTTCTTGAACCTAATTAGTAATGACTCAACTAAGATATCGAGAAGTATTAAAGGTTGTTAGTTATATATCAAGGTTGCCAATGCTTAGTTAGAAGATGGGAAAGGTTATAGAGTGCAATTGGATATCCTATTGATGTTGGTTATAGTTCATCCCATTGATGTTGGTTGTAGGGCATTGACTTAAAGTGTAGGGTTGTGGGATGAGAATGGGGCTCCTATAATAATGGTTACAAGGTTGGTTTATTACCTTCTTTGTAACAGATGTCTCACTTATTCTTGTATCATTAAAAGTTTTATTACTTGGTCCTTTGGATACTTACTGGTAAAAGGGTCTTCAGGGATGTTAGTTGTTCCAGTGATATTGGCAGAAAGGTTAATGTTTCTATTGTTTATTATTCTTTCCTAAGGTAATCATAGCTTAACTTTTTAAGAATTTCTTACACAGAAATGTCAAAATAATTCATTTAGGTTCTCAATGATGACACTAAATAATGTCATCTAAATTTAAGGTAAACTTGTTAGATTGCTTACAATATAGACTAAGGCCTTGTTTGGTTAGCATGGAATCTTGCTTGGGAAAGTAATCTTTTACCTAAAATTTATATTATCACGTTTGGTTCATTTTTTTAAGTAGTTAGGAAAGTAAAAACTTTCCCAATCTAGGGAAAGTAGTAGCACTTTACTTGGATTCTAAATCCCATCACTCCCCTTGGTATTTAGATTACTTTTCTTAGGAATTTAATCTAAAAAATAAGTTAGCCAATTCAACCCTTCCTTCTCTCTCAACTTTATGACAACTCTTTTATAAAATCCTACCTCCTCTTAGCTATTCTTATTGTTCTCCTATTAGCAGAATTAACATCCGATTTTCTACAAAGATTGACAAGTCACGGGTGCCTCTGAACTTCGACGACTTTGAACTTTAGGTATAAACAATATAATGAAACTAGATTAACTCCTTTGTTATTTGTTTATGCTAGTTACTGGAAAATGTTTTTCTTATAACACGGTAGGTGCTCGATGAAATGATTTTTACGAAAGTTGAAATAGGGAACAGGAAAAGTTTAAATTTTTGCCTCTACTAGTGATCTTATATTGTTTTGCAAAAAGGGTAACCTCAAGTATGCTAGAACTGTACGGTTTCATGGAAGAAGCAATATCTTTGTGCCTTAGACCTTTTTTTTAGCTTGGACTAAATTATGGTGTTTTTGTACTCCGAATGCCTTGATTGGAAGTAATCATATTTAAGTTACATTCATGTGCTGTACCTATGTAGTAGTAATTTTCGATACTTTAAAATTAGTAATTTCTTATATCTATTTAATAAAGTTTAATTTTTTAATTTCAAATTTGTTGATTAATTTATAGGTGATAAAGAATGGTTGGAATAGATTTGGCTGCAAAGAAGAAATTATTTCATTTATTAATGGATATGCAAAAGAAACGATTAGACATGTTAAGAGTCATATTACATATCCTTTTGATCGTAGTATTGCATCATGGAAAATATTGTTTGAAAGCTCCATACTCTGTTGATGAATACGATCGATCCCGATACCTTCATAGGTTGATATATGCTAGTAATTCAACATATCGTTCAAAGTTGCGTATATAGATTCACATTTAGAAGATTAGTAAATATGCTTAGAACTATTGGTCGATTAGCAGATACCAGGAACACAACTGTAGATGAACAAGTAGCAACGTTTCTGCACATTATTGGACATCACGAGAAAAATCGTACGACAAAAACTAACTTCTTACACTCAAGAGAAATAGTTATTAGGCATTTTAATCGAGTATTAAATTTAGCGATTTCAATTTTTATTCTGTTTGTAGGGATATAATTGGAAACACAAGTCAAAATTAAATTACATTCCATGAAATACTGTTACATACCAAACACTATAATAAGAATCCACCTAACTTTTCTATTAGAATTCTTGTAAGTATCCAAACATGTGAATATCTTTACTTTCTATAGATTTATTTTCTGATGAATCAGATTCTAAATTTACTTTACTTTCCCTCCAACCAAATGGGTCCTAAAGGTAATGTTGTAATTAAGTCATGTTAAATTGAAGGATATGCCAAGGCACTTATCTTTGATGAGTAGGTCAAAGTTATATAAGTCTTTAGGTTTATTATAAAATAAATTGAGATCAATTCTAAATTAGGTCATGAAACAATATGATTGTACAATGAATATGTTTGGATGGACCACACATAGAGATGGCTTAGGATGGCTATACCAAAAGCTCATCAAGTCATTTATCTTCTAGAGTCAATGATGTGGCCATATATGCAAAAACATGGAAGTATTGGGTTAAGAAAGTGGGAGCAATACCTCATAAAATAAGAACACTTCTTCAAGTAGTGAGAAAAAGGTCGACTTAGTTGACAATGAAGTAGGCATATTTCAAACATATTTTTTATATGCTAAAGTTTAGTTAGTTGTCTATAATGGATAATTCCTCATTAACTTGGTGGAATTAGGAAATAAATAATTCCCTAGTAAATTGGTGAGTTAGTGGAGAAAGTAGGTGGTTTAATTTACGTAGTCCCTAAATTCTTACAACCCTATAGAAAGACATATTTTATAGTTTATTTTGGTGTCATATCATACATTCAACATCTACAAAAAAGAGTTGAGATTTTTAAAAGAAAGTTCTTATTTAGACTTTTGAATAGGGAGATCTTGAGCGGCTTATTATAAAGTTCTTTAAGTTACAAGTAACTTGAATTTTTTTCGAGTTCTTTCATTATAAATGGATCAATAAAAGGTTGACTTTATATATCTCTTTTATTTGTTTCAATAGATTGATTTTTGATGAACACTTATGCATTGAGAGTGTGAATGAAAAATATGAACATGAGGGATGTGAGACATTCATAAACAAATTAATTTGATAATGGACAATCATGAAACAGGCTACGTTAAGCTTTGGTAGACTTAAACTTGACTATTACACGAGGATATAAACAACTTTATTCAATTTCGCTGTTTTTAAAAAGTCCCAATGATAGTTACATTGACGACTAGATCCTAAGATTTTATCTTTTAATAATATTAATTAATTATTATATATCTCTTATCATATTCTGTTAGTTTTTATCTTTTATAATTTTAGACTAACATTGTGTTAAAATTTAAAAATTACATTTAATTGAATAAAATTAGATAAAAGAATTCACAAAATATAACATTAAAAATTTTGTGATAATTAAACAAAATCATAGTGATAAGTGATAGTTTTAAAATACTGAAACTAAAATAAAAATTAAAATATGGGAATTTTTCAATATATTTGACACATAATCTTACTGTTGGATTGAGTGTACTTGAAAGGTCATACTTATGGTCTCAATATTCCATTATTGGGTAGCATTCAATAAGATATGTTCCATAAGGTAAAATCTTAAAATTGACTAATGCAAGAGGACTTAGAAAACTTTATTCAATTTCGCTATGTTCAAAAAAGTCCCAGTGATAATTATATATGTTGACGATTATATCCTAAGATTTTACCTTTTTATTTTATTTATCTTTTTATCATATTGTTTAATTATTATATATATCTTTTATCATAATCTAATAGTTTTTCGTCCTTTTATAATTTTAAAATAACATCGTACTAAAATTTAAAAATTTTAGTATTATATATGTTATGTTGAATAAAATAGATTAAAAATTCACAAAATATAACATTAAAAATTATGAAAAAGTTAAACAAAATTATAGGGATAAGTGATAGTTTTAAAATATTGAAACTAAAATAAAATTAAAAACATTGTAATTTTTCATTCTATTTGAACCATAATTTTAATGTTAGATTTAATGTACTTGAAAGGTCATACTTCTGCTGTCAATATTTCATTATTGGCTACCATCTAATAAGATATTTTCCACTAGGTAATTATAATAGACTATGCTACAATCACCATCATATGGACTATAAATCCTTCTGTTGTCCACACTAGGGATACACAATGTACAAGATATATTATATAGCATTGCATGTGTATAATATAACAGATGTCAAGGGCTAAAATTAAGGCTTCATTAGCCTGAGAAAATCTCAAACTCTAATCTAGTCTAGTTCTTGTGTCTTTGATACATAGGTTTCTATAATACTGTATATAAAAGGTCTTTAAGGTTTAATTTCAATGAAATACTATAAGAGATCCCAGTGGCAGTAGCCCGGGGTGGCAAGAGGGGACTACCGCCACCCTTGAATGTATATATAGAATGTCATATATGGGGTGGATTTGATAAAGCTGGTTGAACTAAAGTCCAGTGTCAACGGCAACAATCAATGCATGTCTAGAAAATTGGTCTCAATTAATTCCCATTTGTGCACATCTTAATGTTTATTGCTAAATTTAGATACATGATGATCTCCGTATTGTATTGTATTGATATAGGATCTAAAATTAGCGACTACGTTATTAGGAGCTTTTATTTTGTATACAATATCTTTTTCTATAAGGAATTGAATTTTAACCTTACTGCTCTTTACTGTTTTTAGGGTGACCAAAGTTTTATTTAGGTAACTCATTGATTCAAATTGAGAAGTTCTTTATCTTCTCAATTGATAAAGGATGACTTTTGGTTATTTTTATCTTTTAATAATTATTAAAAAAATTTAAAATTAAAATTAGGTATATGGACAAACCAAAAGTCACAAACTTCTCTCCTTTTAATTTGAAAATTAAAACTCTTGTTTGGCTGCTCTTAACACTTTGTCCCCTTTTTTTTTTCTTCTCTATTAATAAACTCTTTTGTCTTTTCTCTGCTATTTTCATCTCAATCATCTAAACTAAGCAAGCAGGTGACCTACAAATAAATTTGTTAGTTCGAAATATATCAACAAATAAGGTATGTTTCTAAATTTCTAATATCGTTATTTAATCTAATCCTGAATTTAAGAAGTTTACTCGAAATTTTTAAATGATTGTTTGACTGTCTACATCGAAAAGGAAATTGGAATGAAGTTTAGCACAGAATCAATCATTGATGAGTTTAATTCTATGAAGACTCGTCAAGCAAAACTTCAACATAAGAAAAAGAAATTATTATTTTATTTTATGTAAGATATTAGACTTTTATATTTTTATGTAAGAAGATTATTTTCGCTTACCTTTTATATCATTTTGTAACTTTTGAATTGAATTTTTAAGTCCATAGAGATAGTTTTATGATTGAGTTTTATATTTCTTTTGATTTGGCTCCCCTTAAAAGTTAGCCGAACTTTGCCACCGTGAGATCCTCTAAATAAGTTTTTCAAAAGTAGTCAAATCCCTGCTTATGTTTTATTTATTTACTTATTGAAGTTTATTGAGTAAAATGTGAAGTTTCCTCGAGTAATAAAAGGAAACAACGAATACTTTAGCTTGGAAGACCAAATTGCCTAACTAGTTAAGTACCCTTCGCTAGAAAGTACCCTTCGTCACTTACAACTAAAAATATCTTCTTTTCAACTTTTCCAAAAAAAAAGGTGTTACAAGTAACTTTTCCTTGGGGAGAATATGATGATGCTTTACAGCTTCCTTTTATTAATTACTATAAATATGACAATCACTCTCCCGGTAGGAATCAAAAGAGAAAAAGCATGAATATTTTACTCTCCCATAATAACATCTATTCACATAATACAAGTACATTGTATACATATACTTGAATAAATATCCTTGTTTAGGTTAATGATAAATTGATTTTTAACCAGGATTTTATGTTATAGACATGGAAAATAATGCTTGATTATTATCAACTATTTTATTATGAAGGCCTTTTCTTAAAATTGTTAAAACAAAATTTGATGTTCATAATTTTGAGGATGACTCTCTTTAAGTCAACTCGTTTTAACTTCTCATTAAACAAACTTGTAGCACCCTATTCCACTTTTTAACTAATTTTATATCTGACAACCTCCTTCTTAAACTTCTATTACTATTTTTGGTAATAAAGTTAGGCATGAATTCTCTCAGCTAGGTCTTCCATCATCCCATATATGGAGAATGGCTTGCCATCCTTATCTCTTACTAGTTCTAGCTTGGTATAAGCTTCAACCTTGGCCACTTCTTCAATCTTTGATCCAAAACCATCTCCTAACCCTTATCTTGCTCAACTTCCATCTAACACTTTTCTCCCCTCTCCCGTTAAACTCAAAAGAGAACACAGTCCCACGTAGTAAGGGTCCATGCTTCTCAAGGCTCCCTCATTAACATTTCTGAACACTCAAATATAACTAATTATGTGGTTAAACAATCCTTAGATGTACTGAGAGCTGGAGTTGTTGGATGGATCAATACACTGGTTGGTTATTTTCTTAAAAAGAGACCCTCTAACAAACAACTAAAAATCTAGATTAACCAAAACTGGAGCACCTTTGGCTTATAGAAGATCTTGATGACCGAAGATGATTTTTTTCCTTTTTAGGTCCACAAGTGAGGTGAATGCACTCAAAGCTCTAAACAAGGGCCTTGACATGTTTAAAGGAAGGGTTGTGGTACATCAACAATGCAAGTTGAGGATGACTTTAGACAATCTAAGCTAAAATTGATTCCCTTTTAGGGACCGGACGGCCGGGTCGATCATATTAATTACAAACTAAACTGGTTTCGGTCCGATTTTCACTCCTAACCATTGTGAATAAAACCGGCTGGTTACCTCTGAACTGTGAATAACCGATTGCGCTTTGACGCCCAAAGCAGTGCTTGGTCTGCTCGTGTATGGCAACAGCTGCCACTTACGCTGGAAACCAAAAAGACGAGGGACCGCTAAATCACAAGAATCGGACTCAAAAACCATACCTAACACAGTGAATTTTTACAAGCCCCTATAAAGAAAGAGAGTACAGAGTCTAAGAGAAGTAGAGGACAAAAATGAGAAAAGACAGAGATGAGCTTTAGGCCTTTAGTATTCTTGTTGTAGTGATTCGCCACCTACAGTGGCGGCAAGGCTAACAAACTCACCAACAATGAAAGCAGGAAATATCTGCGATGGAAGTCACAAAATTGACAGAGAAAGTCGACATCTCTGATGAAAGGAACGATGATAGAACGACAAGAGCCGTGGATAAGGCCACTAGAGGCGGCAGTAGAGACCACCAACAGCGAAAGGACAAAGGAAAAGTTTGTTGATAAAGTCTAGATACGGCACATGTACTACATGCGTATCAAGGTAAAAGGGGAGTGGCCTCTGGTGCATGACAGGCAATTCAGGGCCACATGTTTTGTTTTAAAAGAAGCGAAAGTGTGCATGTACTGATAATTAGTAAAATTACAAGTAATGGGAACAAAATTAATGCAAAAAGTTAGTCTGATATACGAATACTCTTAAGCCATATTCATTCATGCCAATTATCTGCTTAATACAAGTAGCTATTTCTAGTTGGACAAAGGATGACAAATTGTTAACAACTGATATTGGTTTATTTTTTATTTTAAATTTTTTTTAATTTTTACTTATTTTTATAAATTTGATTTCTTATTTATTATACATCAATGTCTGGCCCAAATTTTAAAACATTAATATGAACAGCTCGCTGAAAATTTTGATTTACATGGATGGAAACAATAATGCATTTATTGAATTTCATAAGCAAATTGATGTGTCAAATGCTAACAACCTATCACCTAAGCTAAGGAGGTTAAGTAAAAAAGCTAAAGCAAGGGTTAAAGGAGCTAGGACTCCCTTTAGCAACCCTAAATAACAATTTTAGCTTAGAGTCAAGGATCTAAATAATCTCAATAAGCAAAAGATGCTTTTTGATTATTTGCATATAATAAAGCCTATCATAATAGGCCTTTTGGAGACAAAATTGAAAGAAGACAGATGTAAGAAGCTTTGAAATTTTCCTAACACCTAGCTAGTGATTATCAACCATAAAGTCCAGGATAACAGGAGGATAATGATAGCAAATTGTTTAGAGCTTATTGATATCACTAATTAAACATTATTGGTCAAGCAATTCATCTCTTTGCTGAATTCATTCAAGTCAAAAGGGATTTCTACATTAGCTTTATCTATATTGCCAATTTATCATTTTAAAGACCTACTTTATAGAGGAACCTTGAACAGATGAACTAAGGCATGAATGTACCCTATATTCTTTTTAGGGATTTCAATTGTACCCTTTTACCAAATAAAACATGATTTCTGGGATTAAATGGTCTATACAATGATTTCAAGGATTATGTGTGTAACGTTGGAGTGGCAAATCTTGTATATAATAATAAACATTACACTTGGAATAATTAGTAAGGGAACTTATTTTTAAGGAGGAAAATTGACAAGGTACTAGTGAATCAACTTTGGTTACAAAAATTTAGGATTGTAAAAGTATTTTCAATAATCCAATGTGCTTCGATTACTCCCCAATAAAGGTTCACAATTTGAGTGCACTTAAAAAAGATTCTTTAACTATCTTGACAAGTTAGAATGGCTCTAGAATGTTCTTATAGATGGTATATGGAATTGGAGATTGAAGGATAAGAGTAATTCAAATGCCTAAGGAAGCTTCAAAGGATTAAGACAATCTTAAAGTTCTTCCTAAAATTTATGTTAACAATAACCATCTAGATATCAATAAGAAGAGATAACACTTAATCCTTATATAAGAATACCTTTGGCTTAGAGAAGATCCTAGCAACTAAAGAGAATTTTTTCTTCTTTAGGTTCACAAGTGACGTGAATGCACTCAAAGCTCTGAACAAGGGCCTCGGCATATTAATGGAAGGCTTATGGTACATCAATAATGACGTTGAGTTTGATTTTAGACATATCTAAGCTAAAAGTGATTCCTTTTTAGTGTCACTTCCATTTTTTTTAAGTACTAGAATATGTTAGGCCTGAGTTACATGGCTAGGTCGCTAGGAAAACTAGTTTGCATAGGTGGAAACATAATAAATTTATGCAGGATTGGATATACAAGAATATATAGAGAGGTGGAGACCTTTAAGAAGCTTATTGACTGTAAAATTTACGAGGTTAAATAAGCTCAATTAGTTAGAGAACGAGGATGTGTATGTCACTTGCCAATGGAAACATCCTAAGAAAAAGGGAAAATAAAGTGAAAATCCAATGGAAAATTCTTTTTTAATTGAAACCATGAAGAGCTAATTGAAGTTAATAACTTGTAAACTTATAAGGAAAAGGTTAGTGCCCCTCAACTTTTAAATAGATATCCTTAGCCTGAGCTATATGGCCAATTAAGAAAACTGGTTTGAATGGATGGAAACATAAGAAATTTAAGTAGTATTGGATTTACAAGAATATGCATAGAGGTGGAGGCATTTAAGGAGCTCCCTAAGTCTATAAATTCATGAGGTTAAATAAGCTCGATCAATTAGAGGAGGAGAATGAGTATGTCACTTACCATTGGAAACCTCTTAAGATCAAAGGAAAAAGGATATGAAAAGTTGCTAGAAAATTCTTTGTCAAGGGAGACAATGAGGAGCTAATTGTAGATAATAACCTGGAAACATATAAGGAAAAGGTAGATGCTCCTCAACTTTCAAATGGAGAGTTTTTAGCCATTAGCAAGGAACCATCATATAAAGTACTACTAAAAGAAGGGATCCACATTCCACCTTTAAGCATAGCCACAAGCTTGGATGCTCTTAAAGCCATGACTAAGTGTATCCTAGAATAATAATCAAGTTTGAATATGGAACTTACATAGATGAGGCAGTAAAACTTCCTAAGCAACCTTGAAGGACACTTTGGAAATGGTGGAAATGAACCTTTGGAAATGTAAAATGAAAATATAGATAAGAGTATTATGGAAATCAATAATGTATCCATTGAAATTCAGAAGTAAATTGATGCATCAAATGCTAAAAACCTCACACCTAAAATAAGAAGGACAGGTAGGAAAGCTAAATAAGAGTTAAAGGAGTTAAGAATCCCTCTAACAACCTTATATAACAATTTTAGCTTAGAATGTCAAGGATCTATATAACCTCAACAAGAAAAAGTATTTTATGATTATTTGCACATAATAAAACCTAACATAGTAGGCCTTTTAGAAACAAAATTGAAAGAAGAAAAATGTAAGAAGCTTTAGTTTTTTCATAGCAACTAGCCAGTGATTACTAACCATAGAGTCCATCATAATGGGAGGATAGTGATAGGATATGATCTAAAGCTTATTAAGATCATTAATTCAATCATGACTAGTCAAGTAATTCATCTCTTTGCTAAACTTAGACAAAGAAAAAGGAAATTCTGTATTAGCTTCACTTATGCTACCAATTTATCATTTCAAAGATTTATTTTATGGAGGAAGCTAGAATAGATGAGCACAGGTGTGAAAGTACCCTAGATTCCTCTTAGGTATTTAAATTACACCCTTTTAAGAGTTGAAACATAAGGAGTTCTAGGATCAAATGATCTATGCAATTATTTTAGGAATTATTTGAGTAATGTTAGAGTGAGAAATCTTGTATGTAATAGGAACCATTACACTTAGAACAATAAGTAGTTAGGAAAAAGTCTTTAACGGGGAAACTTGATTGGGTATTGCTGAATCAACTTAAGGTACAAGAATTTTAGGGGGTAAGATATTTTCAATAATCCAATATGCTTAGTACTCCTTAATAAAGGTTCACAATTTGAGTGAAACTTAAAGAAAAATCACATTATTCAGATTCTTTAACTATCTTGACAAGTTAGAATGGTTCTAGAATCTTGTTTGATAAGATGATCTTTAGAGATTAATTGTTAGGCAATATACCTGGAGATGCACATTACCTTAACCTTATTATGTTTTTGCTTAGTAATTGATTGGTGAACTCTCTGGCAATTGCACTATTATAGAGAGTCCATTTTGACAACTAGGAAATTATTAAATTGCTAATCATTAGAGTTGCTTAGTTTAGTTCATATAGAGAATGAAACCAATTTGTAAGAAGAATTTCTTAAAGAAAAGTTATTTTCTGCAAGCTTAAAACTTCAATGGTATGCACACATAATTAATTATTTAGCTACTAACAATTTTCCTACTAGTTTGTCTACTACAAAAGTTAAGCTGAAAAGTGATGTGAAGTATAACGTATGGAATGATCTATATCTTTGGAAGCATTGTGTTGATTAGGTAGTAAGAAGGTATGAACTTGAAACATAAATTTCTTCATTTTGACTTTCTTCCATTTATACACATAAGGTGGGCATTTTAGAGCCAAGAGAATGGCTAGGATTGTCAGCCCCTTGAAATTTTTTTCCATTAACTTAAGCATAATAGCTTATGGAAAGAATGCATGAGAGGGAATTGAGGGCATTTTCAGAATATAG
>JANQAP020000080.1:4082881-4093506 GCA_026874005.2 Erythroxylum coriaceum
TATGTGATGCTATATGATTATTAGTGAAATGATGTGCATTATATGCTGACATGAACTGTATGTTAATTTGAAGCATGAACTGTATGTGTTATGTGATATGAATGAGTCATCGAGGATGGTCCGCTCACTGAGTTCGCAAAACTGACCCCATAATTTGCAACATAATTTTTAGGCTTAGAGGAGATACCCAGTTAGACAAACTAGAATATAGCTGCTAAAATTAAATAAGAGATAAAGGTCGAGATCAATTGACACCTGCATATGTCTACAGTCTCTTTCGTATTTTTAAAATGTATTATGTAAATATTGTATAATGTTTATGTGAATTGTAAAGTGTAATAACATTATGATTGAAAGTGTTTTGATGAATGAAATGATCAAATTGAGAATCGATTTGGACTCGATGTGTGTATAAATGATATGGGCCATGATTGATTTTTGATTTGTTTAAACGTATTTAATGTGTGTGATGTGAGAGAAAAAATTTGTATTGAGTCTGACTGACCGTCCTAGCGCACCACCTTTATAGAGTGTATTCTTGAATACCATCGGTATGTTCGAGGATATGCACTATAAAAGTGAGGTGCTACAGTAGTAGTAGTAGTAGTAGCAGCAGCAGTAGTAGTAGTAGTAAGTAGTAATAGTAGCAGCAGCAGCAGCAGCAGTAGTAACAGTAGCAGTAGCAGCAGCAGCAGCAGCAACAATAGCAGCAGCAGTAGTAGTAATAGTAGTAGTAGTAGTAGTATTGTCTCTCTTAATTTGTCCATAATATTAGCTACCTTTAATTTGTCCCTTATCATTACATTCTGGACCTTATCCTTTTTAGTAAGGTTATATATCCAATAGGGCATCCTCATCTCCATTACTGTTAGCTTATGACTTTGAACTTGTTTAATGGGCCAAGATTATGCCCCATAAAGCACGGTCGACTTAATTACTAAATGATAGAATTTACTTTTAAGTTCAAGTGGTATCTTCTTGTCACATAAAACTCCTGAAACACTTCTCCACTTAAGTCACCCTGATCTGATTTGGTGAACTATGTCTTCATCAATTTTTTCGTTGCTCTAGATGATAGATCCTAGATATTTAAAATAATCCTTTTGCGGCATAACTTTTGAATCAATCTTTACCTCCACATCTATAACCACCCTATGTCTTGAAAAGTTACACTCACCCTATGTCTTGAAAAGTTACACTCCACATATGCAGTCTTAGTCCTATTCAATTTAAAACACTTTGACTCTAATGTATCCCGCTAAAGTTCAAGTTTGGCATTGAGCCCCTCTTTCATCTCATCCATTAAAACAATGTCATTAGTAAATAATATACACTAAGGCACATCCCCTTAGATGTTCTTGGTGAGCTCATCAATTACTGGAGCAAACAAAAAGAGACTCAAAGAAGAACCTTAGTGTAGCCCAATATTAATGAAAAAATTTATATCTATTCCTATCGTCCTCACTCTAGTTTTTACACTTTCATATATATTCCTAATAATCTGTATGTAAGTCCTAAGAACTCCCTTAATTTTTAAACACCTCCACATGATTTCCCTTGGTATCTTATCATACACCTTCTCTAAATCAATAAAAAATATTTGTAGGTTACGCTGTCTTTCCCTACAGTATTCCATTAATCTCTTAAAGAGATGCAAAGCTTCTGTCGTGGACCTTCCTAGTATAAAGCCAAGTTGATTTTTGGAGATAGAAGCCTCATTTCTTACTCTCTTTTCGATCACGTTCTCCCATAACTTCATGGTGTGACTAAGTAATTTGATGCCTTTATAATTGTTACAGCTTTGGATGTCCCTTTTGTTCTTATATAAAGGAATTACCATACTAGATCTCCATTCGTCTGACATTTTGGCAAATTTAAGGATCACATTAAAAAGTTTGGCTAACCAAGTAATGCCCTCTTCACCTAGGCTTTTCCATACTTCTATGAGTATATCATCAGGCCTTATTACCTTACTACCCTTCATCTTCCTCATCATTTTCTTAATTTCATCCCTCATAATTGATTGGTAGCAAGTAAAATTACGAAGCCTCTCAGATAAGCTTAGGTTACCTAAAAAGATGTTATCCTTTATGCCTTCATTAAAAAGGCTATAGATAGGGATGGCAATTATGGCCTGGTTCAGTCCGTGGCCTGCCCTTTTTTCCAAAACGACGTCGTTTTGGACAAAATGACGTCGTTTTGAATTTTTTCCTTTAAAAATAAATGGGTCGGTCAGCCCTTCGACAGATTGGCCCATCCCCGCAGGCCACCATGGGAGAGGCCAGGCCAACCCCAGGCTGAGGTTGTCATGTCTAGCTATAGAAGTACCTTTGTCATCTTCTCTTAATGTTATTTTCAACTACAAGGAGCCACCATGCTTTATCTTTTATACGACAAGCTTGATCAAAATCTCTTGCTTTTCATTCCCTAGCTTTTGCTAACTTAAAAATATCCCTTTCTCTATCTTTAGTATTCAATCATTGATAAAGTTTTTTGTAACCTCTACTTTTAGTTTCTAAGATCATCTTCTTTGCCTATTTCTTTACCAGTTTGTAACTTTCTCTATTACTAACTCTCTCCACTTCTGTGGTGCTATCCAATATAGCTTTGTAGGCAACCTTCTTAAACTTAACTTTTTCTTGAACATCATCATTTGACCACCAAGTGACAAATACGTGATAAATTAAAGATAGCAATTCTATCCTTAACTTCAAAATTAATGTTACCAAGTGACAAATAAGTGATAAATAAAAATATAATAATATTATTTCAAACCTAATAACTTCCTTTCAATTTGCAAAAGGAGATGTAGCCACCACCACTGAACCACAACAACTATGATAGTCATCACCACACGATAGCCATTATTACACTACATTTATCATCGCATCACCTCCACATGATAGCCACCAACACACCCTCCATTATGTGAGCACTGCCATTGTGAAAATCTCAAGTACTATTTGCTCAAACCATTGTGGTACTATTTGTTAGATCTTTATATTAAATCGTAGTTAAGAAGTTCAAATTTTCTTATTTCATCAAAATTTGTATTCTTTTAATGTAGATTTTATCTACTTCTTGATATTTGTGAGAGGGTGTTGTTAGAGATATTAAAGACTTGTATTATTGGTTGGTGAGATTTTCATATTAAACAAATTCAAATTTCTTATTGTATGAAATAATCAAAGTAACAAAAGATAATGTAAACGAAAAATTCTCTTATTATTCACCATTTACTCTAAAGTTGGCTATATATAGTAGAAGTTGCCATGGCTATAAAAATTGACTACTGAATAAATTAGTTATGTCAACTCTCTAATAAACTACTAACAAAATTCACTAATATGTACATAACAATTATAAATACTTCTATATACCTCTTAAGTTGGAGCTTGATGAAAATCATGCAAGCCCAACTTAGACACTATAAAAGAAAACAAAAAGGCTGCTAAAGGCTTAGTAAACACGTCTACCAACTACTACTTTGAAGAAATGTATCAGGAGCAACTAAACCTTTCTTAAACTTATCTCTCACTAAATGGCAATGAATTTCTAAATGTTTTATATGTTTATAAAACATTGGATTGGTTGTTATGTGCAAGGTGGCTGGATTATCACACCAAAATAGGATCAGTAGCTTTAATTGAAATTTGAAATCTTGTAAGAGATATCGTAACCATTGTAATTCATAGGTAGCTGCACATATACTCCTGTATTCTGCTTCAACTAATAAATGAGAAATCGTAGTTTGTTTCTTACTTTTCTATGATATGAGGGAGATGCCTAGAAAAATATAATAACTAGTCAAAGATCGACGAGTTTCTAAGCAAGAAGCCCAACCAGCATCACAATAAGCTACTAACTGAAAATCATTTTGAGCTAAAAAAAAGACCCTTTGATAATGACCCATTAATGTAGTGAAGAACATGTAGTGTAACTTTCTAATGAGACTAACAATGAGTTTGAATATAATGACTTAGTTTTTCCACTATATAAGTTAAATTCGGTCTTAAGAATTCCAAATATTAGAGTCTCCCAATTAGGCATCAGTACTTTTTTGGTTCAGAAAGTAAACCATTATTAGGGATATTGAACTTGCAACCTTCAAGGTTCAGAATAATAAAAAGGCTTCAAAGAAAAATATAATAAAGGTTAATAATATGGTTATAATAAATGAAAAAGGCTAAGGCTCAACTTGTTTATTCCTAAGGGATAAAATATAGTAAGGTAATTATCAAAGAAATAGGCTTAAACAATTGTTGAATCTAAGTGCCTTTATCACTTTAATGGTTCTAGTTTAACAAATATGATATCAATATGCATAATAAAAGCAAGTTCTAGAATCATTCAACTATGCATAATAACACACATGAAAGAATAAGAAAGCTTAAAATTTATGTATTTTTACTCTTAAGTTTAAAAGCTCACAAAAAATGGTAATATTATGAGTAAATAAGATGCAATTTTTATTTAACTTGACTATTTCAATGATTACTAAAAATATGACATATAAAAGTAATTTTATTATAACTATCATCCTTTTGCATACTAATCTAAATCAATAATCAATAATGAAATAAAGTATTTATGGACAGATTTCAACTAATTTAAGATATCAATTAATAAAATTTAATAACAATGATTATAGCAAGCTTAAGAAAATCATAATCCCTTTCCTCACACTTAAAATTGTACATTGTCCCCAATGTACACAATATAAACATATAAGAAAAGTGAGAAAGTGAAGTTTGGTACTTCCCTGAATAATAAGCATTTTTTATTCTGCTTTTCATGATTTTCGGACTATTCAACTGATATGATATACTAACATACATGCAAAATATAAAGAAAAAGGGATTAAAATGATAAAAGAAAATAAAAATAAAAGAAATGTGAAATATGAAAATATAAATAACATAAAATTTAAAATAAAACCTATCCTAATTCATAGGTTGCCTCCCATACAGTGCTTGTTTAACATTGTTAGTTTGATGTACCTGCATGTTACCATCATCTTGGGTCTATAATCAGTGGCTTACTTCCACCCGTTTCTTCCCAAGGCAATTTAGTAGCTTGTAAATTTGCCTCATATTGCAAGATAATGATGAGGACTGATAGTTGTGCATTAGTCTATGTTTTTCTAAGTAATTGGCATGTGTTTCTTGCATAATTGTTGATTATTGTTGTAGTTTAGGATTCATTTTGTATAATTTCGTTTAGTTTGATTGTCATTGTTGTTTTTTTATGTTTGATGTTAATTTAGGGTAAGAATTGCCTATTTTTTTGTAAGAAGGAAGATTGAGCAACTTGGAGATTAAGCTAGAGATCAAAGAGGAGAAGAAAAGAGGAGACTGTTTGTTCCAAATTCCCACGATCATGGGAATTATAATTTGAGTCATTATGCGGGGCTTCATAAAACTTAGGATTTCTGGACTATTAAAAGAGAATTAAGCCTCCATGATTAAGGGAGACGAAAACCATTCTATAGAAAGAGCCTCCTCGAGTGAAGAACACAAGTTTTGAGCCTTGAGGAAGGGTTGAAGTCAAAGATTATCATCAAGATTGGAGAAAATCTCCAATATGGTATGGATATCGATTGAGCTTTCGAAAACATGTCAGGAAACATATCTTTCCAATATGGTGATGTTACATATTGCCATGACATATCATAATTCTCATGAGAATACTGACTGCTCCATCCTTCCATTGTGAGTTGTGGCTATAGCAATGAATCTCAAATCCTAACAATAAACCACGAACACACCGTCAAAGTAGAGAAGTTTAAAAGATAATTAAATGAGTAAGCTAAAAATGTAAGTGAAATATAAGAAAATTAAAGTAAAATAAAATAAAATAAAATAATGCAAAAAATAATGGTTAGATTATTAAAATCCAGACTTTCCTAATATTACCGTCCCTGACAACAGAACACAAAACTTTTTTGATCCTCCTTAGGGGTTAAGGTTAATATTAAAATTACCACAAGTGCACGGCGTAGTTGTAGCTAGCACGGACAAGTACAAGTCGATCTCACGAAGACTATAATTATTAGTAGTTATCATTTTTCTATTATCTAACCTAAGAATTAGATTTTAGATTATAATTAAAAAAGCTAATAAATAAACTAAATTAAGATTAAACAATTATGATATCAGGACGAGTAAAATATAAGGAAAATCAATATCAAATAGTAGTGTCTAGGTTACAAATCCTCGTAAGAATCTTTAGATATTATTAACCTTTTATTATGCAATCATATTATTGATTATTGAATCATGAAAATTCCTATCTTATGTTAATAACTCTCTCGAGACTATTAACAACTAATCTATCTATTGATTAATAGAATTCTTTCTAGTTAAAACCCCTTATGATTGCTTTATTGATTTGTGAATTTTACTATTAGTTTTGATCTTAATCCAAAGGATTTATGTCGACCTATCGATTTTGTATGCAACTCCTTTCAATTATGGTAGATCTATTCATATAAGAGAATTTCTCAATCTCAATCATATAAAATCAAATCATGCACTAATATTCTAGATATATTAGAACAAAAGCAAAACATATAATTGAATCGCAATAATCAATTAATATATTTGCATTAAATAAAAGATTAAAGCATATTATTATCCTAAACTAGGATTCATCACACCTAGACACTAATCATGTTTAGTTACTAATCATAGAAAATGAAATCAAAGATAAACATAACAGAAAACTAAAAAAACAAATGAATCATAATTCTAATATCCTTTTTTCTTCTATTGAATCTTCTTGAAAGTTTGAGCTTTGTTGTTGTAATCTAACGGATCTCTTGATGTATTTTTTTATGTTTTCTTTATCCTTTGACAAAAAATCGTCGCCTTTTTGTGTGTCTTAGGACTCAAATCTGCTGCAAAAATCAATTCTCTTTATTTTGCCTCTGTTCACTTCTTTTTATAATGAAAACTAATATTTTTGGGACATACACGATCGCTTACATGGCCATGTAGGTGATCATATAGCTCCAAAAATACCTAAAATAGTGATTTTACACATTAATAAAGACTAACATGGGCACATACATGACTGTGTAAGTCCAAGTTGCTTCAAATTTTTATTTTATGCCATGATTTCATTAGAATTCTTCTCATTTTTGTCCATAAAAAAATCATCACCTATAAATGCACTTGGAGAAAATTAAGCACCAAATATTCAACAAAAATATAAATTATCAAGCAAAATACATGAAATATAGGTGTATAATTATAGTCAAATACGCATCTATCACTTGCTAAGGTGGATGAGGGTGATTGTGCCAAAGGAGGAGTAGCATCAACAACTATTGTAGGATTTTTGGAGGTTTCAAGATTTAAGGGAATAGGGTTGTATGAAGGAGAGGGAGAATTGATATTCACACTAGTTAGAAACTTAGAGTGTGTAATACTAATGACTTGGTATAGAGTTAGAATATCCTGAAGAGATGAGGGAACAATAGAGGTTGTCATGGGAGAGATGTTGGCTATTTGGTTTGGATTTGAATTGGTTGAATTCAAAGGGATATCTTGAAGGGGAGAGGGGTTAGGAGGTGTAAAGCTAGGGTGAGGATTATAAATAGGGCTACGAGTTTGATTCTAGGGTGGCTAAATTGAATTCTTGAAAATAGAAGGATTATTAAAGGGTTGGATTTTAGGTTTCTAGGTTTTGATCATAGTGGGTTGGTCAAGCTTCCTAAGGGGGGAGGCAAAGATTTCCAAGCTAGTTAAATCATCATCCGCACTAAGCCACTTCAATACAAATCTTAACAAATCCAACTCTTTTCATTTATGTAGTTTGATCATTTAGTCTTAGAATTTTTCCTACGGCATTAGCTAGATAACTTAACCCTATTATTGTCGAATACTTTTGGGATACATTGCATAGCTGCACTTAAAGAAGAATATACCTTAGAGAATCCTTGTCTAGCTTGATTCTTGGGCACCATTTGGATAAAAGCATTAGCTTCCCTCTCCCATGTTAGGGACCTAAGTCCAAAATTTGGTTCATGTTAGTTGAGTCTCCAACTTAAAGAGAAAATAGTCCTCTTTAATGATTAACAATTGCTCTAATCCATGCTTGATCCATATAGCTTCAATCCAACTTTTAATAGAGAGAAAGGGGGTGTCTATCTAAAAAATAGCCTCTTATTACGACGTTCTATTTGGCAGCACCTGTTATTAGAATTGCAATCGGGGGAGAGATTAAGGAAGCAAAAGATTTATTTAACTGAAGGAATAAGTTTGGGCTGGCTAGTAGGTTCATTATTTGCTACCATCTAGTTATAAGCTTTGCCTGGGAATATGGTTAACAGTAGGTTAGTTTGTGTTGGAGAATGGAGGGGATATGTGGTAGTGCATTAGAGAAAGAAGACTGAGATGTTAGAAAACCGAGAGGGTTCAACGAAAGGGGAGATTATAGTTTTGGAGGTGAAGATAGGGGAATGAATACGGAGAAAAGCGTAAGGGAACTAGGTTATGGAGGATTGGATAGTAGGTGGACTTCCTGATGCATTAAGGGCCTGTTTGGTTGGGTGTTAATTAATGGAACGAAACAGAGTGGAACGGAACGGAACGATTTATAATGAAATGGAATATAATATAGTGAAAAGTTGTTTGGGAGGGATGGAAGAGTTCATAATGTAATATAGTGAAACATTGTTTGGAAGATGGATGGAATGGAATATAATGTATAATAAATGACTATTATACTCCTGATATTAAAATGGTTATTGCAAGAGGTTTAACGTTATGATTTTAAAACAGAAATCATGTCCAATTAAAAAGTCACGTACAACCGTGACAAATAGTTTTTATATATATTTTCTATTTTAAAATAATAAAACTTTTAATAAAAGTTGTATTATTTTATTATTAACTATATACAATTTATTATTAATTATATAAAAATATCATTATTAATTATTTAATAAATTTTATTCTATTATTTGTTATTTATATTTAAAAAATTTTATTTACGGAAAAGTCGTTGGAATGTATTTTTGACTCTTTTTCTAGATAACTCCACATAAGATTTCTATACATAAAAGTTTTATTTTACTTATTGAATTGAATGTGACATTAACTAATTTAAATATTGCTCTCCACTAAAACAAATGTCTAAACTTGTATATTATACTTTGTGCAGGTCATTGAAGATATGCAAAGTAAAAAGAGGTTCCTCTTGCTATTTCTGAAGAGGACACACTGCAAATCTACCTGTTTGTCAATGAAAAAGCTACATATTAGTTAAAATCTTGTTAGGATATGAGTGTTGTACTGCTATTTGGTTTAAACAAACTTGATAAAGATTGTTAACTTGCAGATAAAAAGAAATGCAGAAAGTAAAGAACACTAAGAAATTTTTACTTGGTTCAATAGCCTCAAAGCTATCTACATCCAAGATTCCCACTGATGTGGTTTCCACTAGTATGAAGAAGATGATGAGAACTTGTACAAAGATTGAGTGTTCTTAGAAAACACTTGCAAAAATCTACAAAAACTCTCCTATTACCTACATACAAGTACTCTAGCACTCTCTGATATTTTTCTCACTCAATACTTACACTCACAGATAATTGAATACAATGAGAAAAGATTTGTTAATACAATATCTGTTTTTCTTCTCTTTTATAACTGATGAAGTGAGTGGCTTTCGGATGTGTTTGCATAAATCAGATAAGTATCATGTGCCTTCCACATGACTTATTTATTCTCCTCCTTCTGTCTGCGTATTATATTGTCTAATGCTGCGTTTTGTCTTCTTGTGTTTGAGGCTTCAGGCAAGAGTTGAAAATGACTGTGTATCATGCGAGCATGTCTTAAACTAAGTCATTTACTTTCTGTCTACATAGAACCTTCGAGAGTATCTCTTTCCATCGCCTTCAAACATTTCTTCTTCAATTGTTCATGTTCTTCAAATTTCTGCTATTATTTTATGCTTCTGAGTGTTGGTTGATGGAGTATACGTGATTCTCATCATGTTATTCCCTCCTACTCCATCAATCTTCACTCTGAACAAAAAACCCAAGAGTGATTTTCAAATTTGAAACCCTAAATTTCGCCACACCAGTGAGATCGGATGGGTTGACCTTCGAAGTCAAGGTGCTTCTGTAATCTGTAAGTAGTCCCTAAAGAAAACAAATTTCTTTTTAGTTAATACTTTTATCTCGAAGTCAGAAGGGTTTTGATCTCCTGTAATTTTCTCCAGGTTGAAGAAGTCTTGCACTATTCTATCTCTCACGAAATGGAGTCGGACATCGACATATTTGGACCTCTTATACAGGACGGGGTCTTTACTCAGGTATAGTGCACTTTGACTGTCAGTGTAAATTATTGCTGTTGCTAGGTTAGCTCGAATTTCTTTTAGGATGCCTAATAACCATGTTAATTCTTTTACCCCTTCAGTAATTGCATAGAACTCTGCTTCTGTAGTTGAGAGTGATATAATTGATTGTTGCTGTACGTTCCAACTTATTGTGTTTCCTGCTAGTGTAAAGTAGTATACAAAATTTGATTTCCTTTTGTTTTTATCTACTGCGTAGTCTGCATCTACATATCCATGTAGGCTTAGACTGTTGATTTTAGCTAGCTTAGCTTTAGTGA
>JANQAP020000080.1:4112598-4127455 GCA_026874005.2 Erythroxylum coriaceum
TGGACTTTGCGAGAAACATGCTTGTATTGCCCTCTTGATTTATTTCACTTGTTTCTCTTAACAGGAACAACTTGATGGTTGTGGTGTTGACCTGTCAAGTCTTTATAAGTGGATTGAGAGCCAGGCTCCCAATGGTTGCTGCACTGAAGCTTGGAAAAAAAGGGTTCACTGGATAGGGTCTCAAGTCACAAGTGAAGTTACACAGACAGTAGCTGATGCTGAAAAATATCTTGAAATCCATAGACCTATAAGAAGGTATACAATTTTCTCCTTTGGCATGTAACATTTCTAGTATGAAGTTAACTCTAATGAAGATATGATATGGTTATAGACGGCATGGAAAATTATTGGAGGAAGGTGCTAGTGGATTTCTACAGAAGAAACTTGAAGTTGACAGAAGTAAAGAGGCTATAGTGGAAAATGGAGACATAGATTGGGCCTCTCTGAAGAAACTATTCTCTGGCGGTGCTTCTGAGGATGCTCTTTCATTTGGCAGCAAACATTGGGCTTCGATTTATCTGGCCAACACTCCTCAAGAAGCTGCAATGATGGGCCTAAAGTTTCCTGGGGTTAATGAGGTGAATTAAGTTCTAAATATTTGGTGCCTTACTGATTTCTTCATGCTTTGTAGCTTGACTTATTATTATTTCCTGTGCCACATATGATAAGTTTCATTTAAACAAGCAATTGGCATGTAAATTCATTCGCTTAATATTCTGTTTTATTTGTTCTTAGCTGCTAGTGCTTCTACATGCTTTGTTGGTATAGGCTTGTAGTTCTTGTTCCCCTATTTTTGATGGTGATCGATTCTTGCAATTGAACTTTTGGAGAAGAAAGATTTCTTAGGTTGTAGAGTAAATGATGCATTTGGTAGATCTGTTTTTTTTCTTTTTCAACAAAGTAGGCAGATCAATAGAAGAACTTAAAGATTGGTCTACAGTTCCCGTGGCTTCTATTACTATCATTTCCCCCTTTATCTTATACTTGGTTTACATTTTGCTTCAATTGTTTTGTTTCTATTCTGTAGTTTTTCATGTTATTGTTTGTCAGGTTGAGGAGATTGAAGATATTGATAGTAATCCCAGTGATCCATTTATTGCTGATGCCATAGCCAATGAAAAAGAATTAATACTTTCTGATGAGCAGAAGAAAAATTATCGGAAGGTTTGTGCATTCTTATGTTGCATCGCATAATTGTATTTAACTTCAAGAGGCAATTTGCATTGTTGCCCACTTTGTCAATAGTTCTTACAATGTGATAATGGTGGCTTTGGAGATTACTGAACTGTTTTTCTAGAAGTTCAGTGTACGGATTTGTGCATGCAATCCTTTCCTTAATGTGAGGAAGAGCCTTTGATGAAGAACTCTGCAGTTGGACTTCATGCTGTGCTTGGTTACTAATATATAAGTCATACAGCTTTTCTGAATTGTGTTTGATATCCAACTCGTTTGCTTTTAGTGGACAGAGTAGATTGTCAAGACTTTGGAATACTCTAGCTTTTCTGCGGTTTTGAAATGAATGGTTACTGTTGTCAAGACTTTGGAATACTCTAGCTTTTCTGCGGTTTTGAAATGAATGGTTACTGTGGTTCATCTTTTTTCTATTTTACATATGCTTTTCTTGTAATTGTGATAGAACCATCTGTCGTCTCTCTGATTTGTCTATATATTTTGACAAGTTTCTATTATCTATTTTTATGAGAAAATATTAGAAAATATGCTTAATACGGCGTCAGCCACTAGAATCCATTACTGTCTAACTATTGAAGGATTCATTCTATGACCACTTCCACTTGAGCATATATGCTCAAATATCACCTTTTTGAAAACAATGAGATTTATCAGGCAACATGTTTATTTCTTTTTAACTGCTAAATGATTTTGTTTTCTGACAATCTTGAATGTTGAAAGGTCAAAGAGGAAGATGATGCAAAAATTGATCAAAAGCTTCAACGTCATTTGAAACAGAGGAGACACCGTAAAAGATCTAAGCAGGTAAAAGCATCACAATTTATTTATGTTTCTTATGAATTTATAATTCCCAAATTTTTGTGACATAGGCTTTAGCCATTACATTGGTCTAATCGTGGAAAACATTCAAAGTTTTGATCAACTTTCAGTTTTTGTATCAGTGTCTTATATGACCTAATAAAGCAATTTGTTGGTACCATGAAACCGATTAAAATGTTTAGTCTTATTGGGGACTGAAAAATCATCTCCTCTCCAAGTATTATTATTTCAATGATGTGTCTGTTGTTTGAGGTTATTTCTGTGGTCAGAATATTGCAACAATGCGTTTGGTTTCTTCATGTTCCTTTTTGATGATTTCCTTCTTACTTCCTGGTGTCATTCAGGAAGCATTGGGTTCATCGGATTTGAGTACAAAAAGCAATATAGATGAGCTACTATCTTTGGATAACAAAGGAGGGTATACTCATAGGGAGAAAACTCATGAAGACGGAAAAGATATGCCTAACAATGACAGTGAGGTTGCAAGCCAGAGACTGGAGGATATTCCTGAAAGTTCTGAAACTTCTCATAACTTAGACGTTGAAAAACCGACGAGTAACAACAGTCCAGTGTTTCCCAAGTCTTCTTCGCCTGACTTCGCTGAATCCAAAAGGTCCAAGCGTCAAAGTGACAATCAGGAACCTGATGTTGATAGCAAGAGGGTTCGAACTGTTATCATAGATAGTGATGAAGACGCTAATAGTGCAAAATGTGAATTAGCTGATGATGCCATTAAACTGGAGGATCAATTAATTGTGGATGGCAAAGCCGGGGATCCTCATATCTATTCATCTTTTTCGAAAGGTCTAAATGAGAAGTTCCACTGTACTGCTTGTAATAAAGTTGCTGTTAAGGTGCATGCTCATCCACTTTTGAGGGTAATTATTTGCAAGGAATGCAAAGACTTAATTGAGGACAAAGTGCATGTGAAGGTATGGAATCTGTATTATTGATAAATCTATTAAATTCTCGATATAATCAATTTTGACCCGATGAACTGTGATTATGCATTTATGAGGTAGAAATTTCTTTTACTTGACTTTTAAGTAACAAGGGAAGCATTTTTGAGAATACCAATTGGATTGGAAGATGGTGAAAATATGACAAAAATGCAAAAATGTTAGTAGAGTAGAAAATGACAACTGTAAGTCCATAGTTTCTCAAGCTAGATGGTCTTAGAACATGTAAAGATTAGAAAAGAAAAAATGATCATGGTTACATAAAATCGTTAATTAAGGATGATATCTTTTTGTATTTCTATTACATTTTGTTTCGGTCAAATTATATTGTCATTAAACTTTCTGATTGCATTAAATCATTTCAAATATGTACAAGTTATGCTTCAGAATGTTCTCTGTTCAACTCTATCTCAAAAGTTACATCAAAGTTGGAGCATGTTGGTATGCGTATTGTAACCAGATTATTGTCAGTGAATTCAAGAGCTTGAATTGGGCTCAGTAAATACTGTGCAAGAAATCCACTTTAGATGGATTATTTTTCATTCAGGGTTATTTTGCCACTATTTATTATTTTATCTGTATTGGTAAACTGGGGCATAACTTGTCCTCAGAACTTCTATTATGTTCTTACTTTTTTATCAAAGTGCATATAGTTAAATCTCTCTTGCCCCTGTTCTATAGGTGTTACGAACCTTTACAAGGTTGAAATTGTACCCCTCATTGTTTGGTCATACTCTACACATTGTCTGAGACAGTTCAGAATGTCTCTAAACCAAACTTTTAAATCTAACATGTTGATCCTGTAAATTATAACACTAGTAGCAAGGAATGACTTAACTTTTGATCCCAATTCTTCTGTTTCAATGTTGGAGATTTCATTGAATTAGTTGTTACAGGATCTTGACTGCTCTGAGTGCTATTGCACATGGTGTGGCCAAAGCGATGATTTAGTAAGTTGCAAGTCATGTGAAAAATTGTTCTGTACCACTTGTGTGAAGAGAAATGTTGGCGAAGAATGCTTGTCTATCATCAAAGCTTCTGGGTGGCAATGTTGTTGTTGCTCTCCAAATTTGCTACAAAAGTTGACTTCAGACTTGGAAAAAGCAATTGGATCTGTGGATAAAATGGTTATGAGTTCTGATAGTGATTCAGAAAGCTCAGATGCAGATGTCACTGTTGCAAGCAGGTAAAAGTTATACTCCTTTTGAAACTGAGATTTTTATCCATAATTTAGTGTCTCCTTCCTTTTATATGAATTCTAAAGTCCAGTTTGGACATACTTTTCTGATAATTCCATCTTTTTCTTAGTAGTGCTTTCATGGGCTAATTTCTGATTCATTAGCTGATGAAGAGTTGCAAAAATTCTTCCTTTCAAGATAATTATGAAAATTTTCTCACTATTTTCTAATCAGCTTTAAGAGAAAGAAGAGAAAGAAGAAGATTCGCAGGATTCTTGATGATGCTGAATTAGGAGAAGAGACTAGAAGGAAAATTGCAATAGAAAAGGTGCCCAAGTATGGATATTCTGTCATATTCAGTTTTTTCATCGCATTATTTCTTACATAGCTATCTCATATAGGAACGCCAAGAACGTTTGAAGTCCCTACAGGGACAGTTTTCCAACAAATCCACATTGATGAGCTCTGTAAACTGCAATGACACCTTACCTGAAGGTCCTAGTGTTGAAGTTCTTGGTGATGCTACAAGTGGCTATATAGTGAATGTTGTGAGAGAGAAAGGTGAACAAGCTGTTAGGATTCCTCCTAGCATATCAGCTAAATTGAAAGTTCACCAGGTTATTCTTTTTTCTTTTTCACTTAAAACAGTAGTCTTCTTGTTGTGTCCAGTGCAGTCATCTTGTTATGTAGTCTTGTTGAGATAGCTGCCTGCTTCTTGTGGCACAACTGAAATTATATTACTTGATTGCTTAGTTCTCTTGCTCCATCCAAGTTGTTATTATTATTTAATTGTATGCATACTTGCATTCAATGACTTGCTAATTTGCATAGTTCTGTAAATTAGGAGCATCCAGGTGCAGAGATTCAGAGCTTTGATAGTGAATCATTTTTTTTTAAATGCATTGACAGTTAAATATGCTTTGATAGTAATACTGTATTTTTTGTTTGGCCAACAAACTATAGTTACATTCATTACTTTAATGGGATTTTATATTTCAGGTGGCTGGGATAAGATTTTTGTGGGAAAACATTATACAAACTATTGGAAAAGTCAGGTCTGGTGACAGAGGTCTTGGTTGCATTTTAGCTCACACCATGGGCCTTGGAAAAACTCTTCAGGTATTTATTTGATGCATTTGGACGGAAAGGAAGACAGACCTAAAAAATCGAGATTTACCCTTTTGGTCACTATCGGATAGAGTTGCTTTTCTTTAGTCCATTTCGAAGTTTAGCATTTGCAGCTCTTCAGTGTTCTCTTGCTAGTCATTATTTTTGGCTGAAATTACATTTTCTCTTTTTCTTGGTTTTTTTTTTCCTGCAAGTTAAACTATTTCTTTAAAAGAGTCTTCAACGTTTTTCCTGTAAAGTGCAGTCTTGTGCTTCAAGTTATTTTTATTGCAGAGAGACATGTGATTGTTTGCATCAGCTCCTTGGTGTTTTTACATCAGAAAAGAACAAAGTTTCCACGCAACAGTACATTTCTAGATTTCATTTTCATCAATATCATGTTAAAAACTAAAATGTTACTAGATCACAAACTATGAAATTCTAGGTGAGTTCATTTTGCCAGCCTTGAACAATGTCAGAAAGCTGTCTGAAGTTTACTGTCTGCTGATATTTCTCTTCTCTTCTATATCTAATTTTCAATCTTTTGAAAGAATGCTTTATTTTTAAATGTTTCGGAATTGGTCTTCTGACCTTTTTAGTATGATAAATGTAGTTTGCCTGACTTCTTACAATGGATCTGCAGGTGATAGCGTTCCTTTATACTGCTATGAGAAGCATAGATTTGGGCTTAAGAACTGCACTTATAGTTACCCCTGTAAATGTGCTTCATAATTGGCGGCGAGAATTCATGAAGTGGAGGCCTTCTGAAGTAAAGGCCCTTCGAGTGTTTATGCTGGAAGATGTATCGAGGTATTGTGTTTTCATGGTTGTTCTTGTGTATATGAACTTCCCACTGTCACTGAATTTGAGCTAACTAAAACGAACGTGTGATGAACTTAGACGTCTTGGTACTTTTTTTTTCCCCATAAAATTGAATCATTCTAATTCTTGTGGGCCATTTGTCTCTAGGTTCATCAAATAATAATTGCCAATTTGTACTGTATGTTACCTGTTTCCGGTTCATGTAAAGTAACCTTTCTTGTTCTCTTGGAGGTTATTGCATTCAGATCATTAAAACCAACGCAGAAAAGGTGTAAATTGAACTCTGTTTCTTCTTCTCGGAAACAAATTTGGATGAGAAAAGAGAAGGCTCAAAGTTGATTGGTTAAACAGTCCCTTTGAGACTGTTGACATATAGATTATTCAATTATCATTATCAAAAACTTATTTTAATTTTAGTACCACTCTTTACTCTATTAAATCTTGAGTTTGATTGCTTCAGGGAGAGGAGAGCAGAGTTGCTTGGGAAGTGGAGAACTAAGGGTGGTGTATTTCTAATTGGCTATACTGCTTTCCGAAATTTATCCCTTGGAAAAAATGTGAAGGACAAAAACATGGCTAGAGAAATATGCATTGCATTGCAGGTAACTTTCGTTGCTCTTGGAGTTGCTTTCTAGAATATTACTTGCAGGCATTTGAAGTTGTCTATGGTGCATATTTTTAATTGTTATTAAAATTTGTTACGTGGCTGATTCTTGTTATCTATAACTTGGTCCCGTATACAACTTCATTTGGTGATATTTTATGGAAGTTATGCATTAATGTGTATGCTGGTATGTGCTGCTTGTCTATGTACACACACGTATAATATGTACAAACAGGTAGATTATTAATAGTCATACACATGCATTGCACTAGTGAAAGTTTATTTGATAAGAAACTATTCAACTAATAGACTTAGCTTTTACGTCGAATGATTCTTGATTCGACATCAGAGTCAGGTTAAAATCCTTTGACCTTATAGCATGACTAATACCATAACATTGTCCTCATTTTGCATATTGACTTCCTTTTAGCGACCTACAATGTTTGATCTTTTTCCCTCCGGTCGAAGATGAGTTTTTGCCAACTTAACTAGTCCAAACCAACATTCATATTTTTACACAGTTCCAGGCATCAGTCACACATTATTAATGAGTTCCAAAGGTGTTTATATTTTGTTCAACAAATAAGAAGCTCATTTCTCTTCAATCCATACTCATCTTTAGGGGTGGGATACAATGTCAAAATGATCTTCCTATATTGTCTATTGATTACCAAAATCAGAATTAATAATAGTATCTGTAATTACAATAAAATGATTGTAAATCAATATATTATTTTCTTATACCTATCTCATTCATCTCTATAATTAGGACTGTATATACTTCACCAGATAATAGTTTCTCCATCGCAGCCCAAGTGAATATTTTTTTGGTTGGTACTTGAAATTGGTCCGCAAGTTGTAATGATATTGGCTTTCTAATGCATTTATATTTATAGTTTCCTTGTTGGGATTGGTTGATTGTTTAATCACCATCATCACTTGACCATGGGAGGGGATAAGTATCCAGTTGTGAAGACAAATGCCAAATGGGAATGTAGCTTCAGGGGCATTTGTCTTGATCTGCTTTTATCTTTCAAATCTTACATCTCAACTCTTCAGTTCTCTATGCCACTTAAACAACCTCCTTATCTTCCATATATCCTTGAATCAAGCTTTAGGTCTAATATTCACTATCAAACCTGCTATTATTAGGATGGACCTGATATACTTGTTTGCGATGAAGCACATATGATTAAAAACACCAGGGCTGATACAACCCAAGCATTGAAACAAGTCAAATGCCAGAGGAGGATTGCATTAACTGGATCACCTCTCCAGAATAATTTGATGGAGTATTATTGCGTAAGTTTTGGATAAACAGAGAGATTTGTCTAAGATTTCAACTTAATTTTATAGTTGTTATTTTGTTCTCTACTCAATATAAAGATTCATATGTATTCAATTGAAAACAGATGGTTGATTTTGTCAGAGAAGGTTTTCTTGGTAGCAGCCATGAATTTAGAAACAGGCAAGGCTTCTTCTCTTACATTACCTTAATTTCTGTTTTCTCTGTACTTTTTATTCACAATATCCCAACTTTCTCGTGTGTAGATTCCAAAATCCTATAGAGAATGGACAACATACTAACTCGACTGCTGATGATGTAAAAATTATGAACCAAAGGTCTCATATCCTCTATGAGCAATTAAAAGGATTTGTCCAGAGAATGGACATGAGTGTGGTGAAGAAGGACCTTCCACCTAAAACTGTCTTTGTAATAGCTGTAAAGCTCTCTCTGTTGCAGAGAAAGTTGTACAAGAGATTCCTTGATGTTCATGGATTCACAAATGACAAGTTTTCAACCGAAAAGATCAAGAAGAGTTTTTTTGCTGGCTACCAGGCGTTGGCTCAGGTTTGCTTTGTTATGCTTCCTGAGCTCCTTGCGCTTATCATGATGTTGGAATCGGTGAAAAGCTTTTGGCTTCACTTACATCAGTTTTATTGTTGGAAAGAGTTCCTGGAAATTTAATATGCATGAATTTTGAGTTAACAAGTTGGAAATGGGGCTAAAGTTCCTTTTCAAATGTGTAGCTCATTCTTCTCATTCTTTTGACAAAATTGTCTTCTTTTCCTGTGTATTCTTGTTTTCGTGACATGCATTTTTGTGTTTTATTAGATATGGAATCATCCTGGAATTTTACATCTGAGAAAAGACAGAGATTACGTCAGTCGGGAAGAAACTATAGAGAATTTCCTTGCAGACGACAGCTCTAGCGAGGAGAATATTGATTGCAATATGAATATTGGAGGTACTCCATTTTCCTTACTATGTTTTCTTCCTTATTAATTTTTGTTATATTGGCTGACATATTGATTGACTGGGTTATGTTTCTTTTGCTGGCTAATCTGACAATGCTGCGATATCAAAATCCTATGTTCTCTAATTCCAATATATTTTGGGTATATAATATTTTTTTATGCAACTCCTTTTGATGTCAACATAAAATGTTGGGCTGATTTCAATTGTAGCCTGTCATGTTAATTTGTGCTTTGTACTAAAACTGCAAGTTGTTTTATCATGCTGTGCAAATACGATTAATCTCTGTCTGGATGCATGTCTTAGTAACTGATCATGCTGCATTTCATGTCTTGGAATTGCATTTACTTTCTTGTTATCATCACGTCTAATATGTATTGACATTTTTTGATCTATGAAAAGCCAGAATCAAAACACAACCAAATGCTAGATGCTAAAAAATCAATATGGTAATCCTTTGAGTTTTGCTTTTACTAGCTTCTTTAAACAATCATCAATGTCCATTTTCAGCTGTAAGACAAGCAAACAAGACTTATGAATGTGTCTTTTGATTTGGTTAGACAAAGTACAACAAATATACAAACCTAACTAGGACTTGGCGGTAAATCCTTTTGCCGGTTTGGGTACATTTGAGTAGATGCCCTAGCATTTTCTTCCTTCCTAGTCTTGACTGGAGCTAGCATTCAGAGCATTTTATCACTCTTTGCACTTTCAATCTCTTGCTCACTTTGCATCTTTTTATATGTCTGCTACTTAATGATTCTGTTTTTTTCCCTCTTTTTTTTTGATAGAGAGGCCGGGGAGTACCAACAATTACATGCAAGGAAAAAGTGAAAATGGCTTTTTTCAAAAGGTATGATGGTGTATGAATGTTGCTGATCAATTTGATTTCAGAATTATTTATAGTGCTGAGATTGGACCCCAGCAAACTCCTTAGTTATCATACAAACAACTTGGTATTTCACTTCTGCAATTCTGTCATGGTTTCGTTCCTTTTATATGAACTGTACTTATACCCACAGTTTGCCTGAATACTTTTATGACATTTATAATTTGCTACTTGATACTTTAATTGGAGTAATCTTCATTAATTTGTGGAGGTTGGAACTCAAACTATTAAATGTAGATACACAAACAATTTAATACAACTATTTAGATTTATGAACGATAACTTCTCTAAGAGTTTGTAGTTAATAAGGTTTAACTTGCTCAATTGTTCAAATTGCTTTTTGCATCTGTTAAATTTTGATAGGTTGAATTGGTGTTAGATGTTGACATTAAATTGGTCCTTTTTTGTCGGCATACAGTAATAAGCTTCTAGCTAATTTTTTTAGTTATATATATTGAAGTTTGTGTTTTATCCCACTTTTTTAATGCGCTGATCCTGTTACCTTTTGTCTTTCCAGAATTGGTGGAATGATCTCCTTAATGAAAATAACTACAAAGAGATTGATTACAGTGGAAAAATGGTACTACTACTTGACATTTTAACCATGTCTGCCGAAGTGGGCGACAAGACATTGGTTTTCAGCCAGAGCATACCAACTTTAGATCTCATAGAAGTGTACCTTTCACGATTAACCCGACGTGGAAAGTTAGGAAAGTTCTGGAGGAAAGGAAAAGACTGGTATAGGTGAGTATTAGTGCTGAACCTTTTATAATTTGAGAACTTCTTGCATCCTATATCATATTGATGTGATTTGCTCCCTTTTGCGTTCATTTGTCAAAGGCTAGATGGAAGAACAGAGGGCTCTGAAAGGCAAATTTTGGTCGAGAAGTTTAATGATCCTGAGAATCAAAGGGTCAAATGTGCTCTGATCTCAACCAGAGCTGGATCTCTAGGGATAAATCTTCATGCTGCTAACCGTGTAATCATTGTTGATGGTTCTTGGAACCCAACATATGATCTTCAGGCCATATATCGGGCTTGGAGGTTGATTCTTTGCTTGTTACCTTATTCTCATCTGGAAAATGAATCGTTTGCCTTTTGTTTCCTGGTAAATAAAATGAATCTTTTGCTTTGACCTGATATGAATTTCATTCAATTTTTTAGGTATGGCCAGAAAAAGCCTGTGTTCGCATATAGATTGATGGCTCATGCAACTATGGAAGAAAAAATCTATAAGCGTCAGGTATCAAGAATACCAAATTGCAGTATTAAGTTGCTTCTCTATCTGTCAAGGAATGTTGATGGAAAGATTGGCTTTTGACAGGTGACAAAGGAGGGGCTTGCTGCAAGGGTGGTGGATAGACAACAAATACATAGAACAATCTCTAGAGAAGAAATGTTGCATCTCTTTGAATTTGGTGATGATGACAATTCTGAAACACATACTGGACTTGTACAACAGGATAAACGAGCAGAGAGCCATGATTTGACATGCCAACCTGGAAATTCATTAAAACATAAGTTACCTCTTTCTCAAGGAAGCTGCTCTTCTGACAAGTTAATGGAGAAGTTAATAGGAAAACATTACCCAAGGTAGGTTCTTTTTGCTCTTCTATTTACTTGGATCAGACTAGTATTAGGAGGTGCAGTGCGTCACGATTAGGGGGAAAAAATTATGTCATGAAATTTAAGCTTAAGATTTTCTAGAGCTATAGTCTGCTTGCTTCTTCAGTTCTGAAGAAGCCATGTATAAAAACTTCTGAAAGGTACAGTATTTGGTGCATTATTCTTCATTTTAGGTGGATTGCCAATTACCATGAACATGAGACCCTTTTGCAAGAGAATGAAGAGGAAAAGCTGACAAAGGAAGAGCAAGACATGGCTTGGGAAGTGTACCGGAAGTCTTTGGAATGGGAAGAAGTACAACGAGTTCCCATCGATGAATCTACACTTGGGCAGAAGCCACCGATGCCAGACATCCCCCCTTCTGTACCCAATATAAGTAAGCCACCAGCAGCAAGTGACGTGCCTCGTGCTCCTGATACTTCTACTGATGCACATGGGCAAAGCATCTTAAGGAATCGCTTTGTGCAGCGCAAGTGTACAAATCTTTCTCACTTGCTGACCCTTCGAAGTCAGGGAACAAAGGTTGGTTGCTCTACTGTCTGTGGGGAGTGTGCTCAGGAGATAAGGCGGGAGAGCTGAACGGGAACGGGTGCGATGAAGGAAGCCATTAACATTTTTTGTTCATTTTAAGTTATAATATAACTTTGTTCATTGGCAATTGTAAAGAGTCGTAGCTGCAACTTCCCTTTGCTTTAGGTCGTGTATATTTTTGAGAGGCCACTGTGCCTGGAGCGATCTTAGGTGAAGTACTGTAGACCGAATTTTAAGTGTTTGTAAATTCGGGTTCATACATTAATTGCACTGTACACTTTCTTTTTGATAGAAGGGAAATACGAATTAAATTTCTGATACCATTCTTTTGGATGGATTATGGTCAAAAGGGAAACAATCTTGTATTGGAGGGAACTTGCAAGCCCCAACAAAGAGTACAATTACGAACACCATTTTAGATAATGTGGAATTTCTCTCTTGGAAAATGCTAAATGCCACTCATATTTGCAGCTGAACTAAGACATCACTGTGAATATACTAGAATCTTTGTTAAATACTAAAAAGAATTCCATTTCTTTCATAGTGGAAATTCAGGGCTAATTGCCAATTCATAACTAACGTTGCCAAGGGATGCATCATTGTGCATTCTCCTGCTCGAACAAAATATTGCTGGTTACACGATACAAAAGCTAAAAGAAAGCCTCAATAGGGAAAGTTGTCTCATCCTGCCGGAGTCCATCTTGTCTGCTCTGTCCGACTAACTAAAGTACACTACAGTGTCCTCTTCATCCAGTTTGATTGTGGCAACATGTAGAAGACGACCAGGTGGTAATAAAATGGGTTTGTACCAAGTGGTAATAAATGGGTTTGTATGTGCTAGCATATCTCGTCTCCAATCCAGTTATCTTTTTCTTTTGGTCCAGTAGGCCCCTCCTCACCATAAAGCTCAGTTGGGAACAAGTCAAAGATATTCTCCAACGAAAATCGAACAAACAATGGAAGATGATCAATTATCTTCTCTATTTCAGCACGGCCGTCGTAGACAATAGTAGGACCCCACTCTCTCATATATTGCAACCAACAGGGTTCTGCAACAACTCCATCACCAAGATACTCTGCAGCAATAAGCTGGTATTTGCTGCTTGAATCCACGTAATATTTGCTTCGAGCAGCATCATTTCTCACTCCAACTCCAAGCTTTGTTGATCCTTGAAGGTAAGTACCAGCATGAGGGAAACTCGCATGTCCATGTTTTGATGAATAGACAACTGCTCTATTTCCTTCTATGAACTCCAAGGCTGAAGCATTCACCCATTGACCACCACTATGCTGTGAGAAGAATACTTGCCATAGCTCTCCCGTAAAGTTGCTAACACGAAGGGTGAAGTGTTCCCAGTCACCCACGTGTTCTCCTATCTTGTTCATTTGTATACTCATTATCCCAATTTTAATGGTGGCTGGTCCATTGAAGGGACAGAACAGCCACATTGCAATATCAGTAAAGGTTCCTCCCAAAGCTGGTTTTACATGAACATATAGCTCACTGCTCTCTAGGTCTCCTCTTTTCATAAAATTTCGTGCATCATCTTTTGTTGGAAAATCTATCCAATACTCTCCATCATTTTCCCCTCCACTTGGCAAGTTTGAGCCCCTATAGTCAATTGATTCACCCTTCTGTTTGCCTTCTTGGTATAGAAGTGCTCCATTTTTGAAGAACCACTCAACTGATGAGGGCATATAAACTTCATCTGGATGGAAGAATACAGTGGGGCCATATTGCTTGATTAAGGCATGAATCTGGTCAAGATTAGGCATTGATGGTAATTTGTTCTGAAGATTCTTCAAACACGCAGTATCAAGCAATGGTTCTTCAGAGCTCAAATCTGTGCTGCAATAGAATGTACCAATTGAAACACCTTTTGCATACACTCCCACCCTGCAGGGCTTTGTGTTCCACACCTGAAATAGCTGTTTAGAAGATTTTGATTCCACCGAAGTTATCAGATCAGAAGTTTCACATCTTTCAGTCAGATCTGCTCGAACACATCGAACATGCTCTACATCAGGCTCCTCTGGGCTGTTGGTGACTATTATGCCCATGGCCTTATAACCTGCAGGTGGGTTTGGCTGCCAAAAGTAACCACCACCTTCATACTGCGAATCAGTACACCAAATCATTGTATATTTAAGGGGTTTTGCAAGAGCTGGAGAATCTGATTTAAATTCCTTGATATAGTCACCTTCAAGCTTGTTGGTGTTTGAATCATGAGCCACAAGAACATAACCTCTCAAAGGTCGATCGTTTGGTTGACAGTAGTAACCTAGACAATAGAATCCCACAGGGTAGCCAACAGGTCTGTAAAAGCTGACTCCTTCCGTCTTCCCTCGCAATATTTTGCAGCTCCAAGCAACTTCAAATTGGGTTACTTGGATTACTTCTATTTGTCCTAGGTTTATTCTTCCACTAGCAAATTCCTGACCTGAAGATGTAAGGGCCGAACATTCCTAAGCAAACTGATCAAATCATGCTCTTGGAAACAATAGGAATGAAAAGATAAAAACATTAGCAGATGCATTTATCAGGTGAATACTTAGTCAATCGAAATAGTGCCTCATCAATGGCAACGTTGCTGGACAAGTTTTAGTAACTGTATTTCATAAAGAACAAACAAGAAATGACATTAAATGGTTTTGGAAGACCATAGAAATCCATAAGGCCATGTTCCATGACAAGATAAAAGAGTTTAAGTTCCCATCAAGAATCCTTCGTGATATTAGGGAAAATAAGGTAGAAATAGTGTTGCCAGCTAATGAAAAGACTCCAAAGGGCTATTCGTCATCTTAAAAGGGCTGTATCAAATTACAACTAAATTTTGAGAGCAGGGATGATACTTGATCTGGGAGCTTAAATTA